>DWAJ01003109.1:0-15562 GCA_018238005.1 Eurema mandarina
AACTACAGCGTTTGGACATAGACTAAAGACTTTTATTTAAAGATTAAACACGAGAGTCAATACAATAGACAATAGTTATAAATGACATATGCCGCTACAGATTACATTATTTAGTTATAAATTAACATATAACATATAAAGCTTACCACAATATATAATTGAAAACCCCATCTAGATAGAATAAGCCGTTTCTGAGATTAGCGTGCACAAACCAAAAAGACAAAAGGACAAAAATTTAAAAAATCATTGTTTTGGGTTCTATTGCGTTAATAAAGGTCTCTTATAATACTTTTTCTCATATATCTTCCATGTACAAACAGTGACTCGTTACGTTTTTATTATATGTAAAGATTTAAGTAACCTTATTTTATAAAAGTCAATGTTATTTCAATTGGACATTTATTTAATTTTCTGTATTAAATCCCCAGTATGTAGAAGGCAACCGCACATTTTGCAGGTTTCGTCGACAACGAACCGAATTTTCACGGTTTCACTGTCACGAAACCCGAATTTTGTGCAGTTTCATGTAATTTCCTCCGATTCCGTGCTATGGATGTTAAAGCGAAAGTGGTACCTGAAATGAGAGAATAAGTAATCTATTAATATCAGGCTCACTTAAGATGTTTATTATATTTTGTAGTTAAAAGGAGTCTGCTTTTGTAGATATATTTTCGATCCTCTGAGTTGTTCGACTCTATCACCTTCTGAAACAAGAAATTAAAAGACATTGGTTGTATTACAAAACAATCCTTTTTGAATAAAATTAATGAAGTCGTATAGTCTAAACTTTTTATCGTATTTTATTTCAATGACAATACTACGGAATATTGTGCTTGAAAAAAACATTTATTTATTTTATATTATATAGATACAAAATTAAGACCTAGCGTATTAATAATAACCGTCGAAGTAGATAAAAATAAATTCCATGTAGCGAGCGATATTTAAAAGACGCAAAGATTTATCCCTTAAGCGTTCTCGTTCAACAGATGGCCAATTGTTTGCGTAGTCTCGGAAAGTTTTCCCATTTGTTCAGTGCTCATACGTCAGCGCGGCCGCGAGGGAAGCGCCGAGCGCGTTCCGGCGCGATAAGGCGGGCGGCCTTTGTCGCAGCGTCGGCGCACGTTTCCTCTCTACCGTCGAGCCTGCCGCTTTGTTCCCTCCCTAATGAACTAACTTATTCTCGCGACTAACGCAAACTGCCAAATTCTCCGTTATCTCATTTTATTGTCACCACGCTAACTTGTAACACGTGAATATAATAGCCCGAAACCCTAAACCCACTTGTGTTTGGATTGTGTTAACAGACTATTAAATGTTGACACTCGATCGTGTTTGTTGAGGACTGTTTGGACTTCAAATCTATTAGCTCTTATTAGATACTCGGGAGCTTTGGAACAATAATCTAGTCTTAACTTTGTATGTATTAAATATATCGCACAAGTCTTAAATCATCATATCTCAAAGCTTAATAAAGACTTTGGAGTTCATTGTATACAAGTCGAAAATTATACAAGACAGTAATACGATAAAATCGAGCCGTGGTTGGTATCAATCCTTTATAAATAAGGACAACCCACAATGAGATATTTGCCGTATAAGATAATCACTTTGCCCAATTGTGTCACAAAAATGGTACGAATATTGTATTAGCTCCCCTCAGCCCCTCACCCAATCCACTGAGCGGTTCACTGGGGTATTATGCATTCACCGTGGCGCCAAAATTTCTTATTCATTCGACTATATTCAAAAATTTCTTATAGTACCTACTAGAGCTTCGTTTTCAATAGCGAAAAAATTCAAGACGAACCGGCAATAACTGTGAAGAAAGAAAATCGCATTTCGATCGAAAAGAGGGCAAATCTTTTATGTAATATCAGATTGTCATCGCGATTATTACAGGCAAATAGAATACGCCGGATCAGTAAGTGGGTTATCTTCTTGCTTCCTTTGCTTGAAATCACTTTATTGAATGTTGCGTACAATCTACTTATTTTATTTTTAAGCCTCGGTCGTATATAAATAAATATCATCAGTCTAATTTTTTAAATAAATTTCGCTATTAATTTGTTTTCTAAATTATATTTATGAGAAAATCGCGGCGCGACGGTAACACAATTTTGTTGATTGATAAACATTGTATTTTCTTAATAATTTCATTATTCAGAATAACATAAAATATGGTACATTAGACCCGCCCCTAAGGTGTTCATAAATATAATATACGGTCTACTTACAGCATATAAACCATCATCTAAAGTTTTGTAATACAAAAGACATCAATTTGTAAGTGGCGCTTTTCTTGTAAAATAACTTCTACACAAATGTCTATTCTACGAGATTGTTATCTCGACTTTATAAGTGAATTGTACGCTTTAGCTGGAAAAATCTTACGTTATTTTTGTGTTTATTTTGTATCTCTATTTTCATGTATTTAACTTTCACCAAGCTTAAATTTTAGACTGTATATAAATTAATATAAACTTAAATTTAAAAAAATATCTGTGTCATCTTTATATCAAAATAGAATAATTTAAGTAATAGCTTGAAGTAAAGCTGCTAGGAAACTAACAAAGCACTGGCTAGCATTTGGCGCCTTATCTTACCCGGTGGTGTCGAATATCCGTCCAATCAAACTATGAGATCTGTTGTTTGATTAAAGAGAACGGGGTTGTTTGACCACTTTCACCTATTTTAATATTCCTCACTATACAAGATGCAAGCTAACCGACTTACATACTGTTGATTAGTTTACTGCTTCTAAAAATAATTAACGAAAGATAATTCCTCAAAAACGTTAAATTGTAACAAGTTCCACTTATATTTCGTATTGTGATTCTATTGTGCTGATTGGTTTTATATTTCCATTCATTGCTCAAAACAGAACGCTCTCGCTGTTTGGATTCATTGTAGTCGGATAAAAACTTTCTCCAACAATACTCAGAAACGGAGCAGTTGAAATCAATAAGTAAGCGATACTTTCATGTTTAAGTTACTAGGCAACCGTTTAATGAGATGTAACCTTATAACGAGTCTACTTTGATTGCATCCTAAGGCGCTGGTGCAAGAAGCGCTCAGGAGTGCGGAAAAATTACAGATTATTAGCTGCCTGCTAACTGCAGTCTGCGACATATTCATATTTAAATGTTAGCAGCGATTGTACCAGCTGCTAACTCGTCTGTAATATTTCCATTTACGGCATCCTAATGAGCTTACTATTCAATACTTTATATTATTCTACAAAGACATATTAAATTATGTACAATTTTTTACAACGTAGTTCGTGGCACAAGAGCATCTTTTGATCAAAACGCGGAAGCCTTGTTGGGTTTGAGGATTAAACTTTTCATCATACCCAATCTGTAACTTACTGTAAATGGACCGTATTAAGACTGCAACTCTTACAATGTTTTCCGTTAATGTTACTTAATTAATGAAAAGAACCCTTTAGTTTATTTTTATTTATAGGTTTAAATAATATCATCCAACGTAGCGTAACAGATTCGTTTCATTGGTATTGGACAATCAAAACAAAGAATAAAGGAGTCTCTTAAATGTCTCAACTGCGATACAAAGAGATAAAAATGTTTCGCTGCAATTTAGCTGAGACTCGCATCGCCTCTGTCTATCCCCTCTTCGGGGAGCTAAACCGAATTTGAGGTTGGAAAATTAAACTTAAATTGGATATATCTTAGATTTCATTTAAATCTCGTTTATTAAATAAACGAGTATTATAATTTGTCGGGAATAATGTGTTTTAATGAAAACATTTAATTATAAAATCTGTCAACTTATATAATGATGTAAAACGTTATTTTTGAAAACAGACATTATTTATATTTTGTCTAATTTTAGAATGGCAATGTTTATTAATAATATTGATATTTACAAGTACATAATTTTTATAAATGTAATCGATGCGTATGAACATTTCTAGTCAAAGTACTCCTTTGTCTGCTAATGAAGTGCAATTGTTTATGAATGCATAAGTAGGACACAGGGCTCGTGCGGTTGCATTGTGGTCGGCCGATACTCGCCTGTTTTGTTGCTGCCTACTGGTGACAGCCACTGGAAACTAAACTATTGATTTAATGCCCGATTGAAAGGCAATAACGTTATATAAATAAAGCTCTATTTAAACACAAACATATTTGTTTTATATTTTAAAAGGACATTAAGAGAAAAGAAAAATTAAATGGTAAGCAGCGACCAAAAGTTCTTTCTTAAACAAATTTAGTAGATTTGGCGTCTCCGAAAGGAAGGAGAAAAACTGGCGAGATTACTTTTATACATTGTGTTGACATTGCACGCTTTTATCACACTTTTGCAGGGGGAGAAATCTCTTACACATATTTAAATAGCCAAACAATACAGGCGAAAGAATAAACAGAAGTGAAATAGGATCGTTTTTCGAGATATTTGAATATAAGACATTGTAACATAAGACATTTAAAATTATTGATAGATCAACGAAATCAAGGCATTCGTTGCTACATTTCGGATAAAGGTGTTAGTTTGCATAAGTTGACGTCGAACAAACGAGATACCGGATCAGAAGGGATGATACGCAATATTTTAAGTATTGGAAAACAGCCGACACGAACGACACCTGCCCAAGGAGGTGGGCTCATCACAGTTCCTTCCACCCTCTTTATTGATATTACGGTCGGCGCATTAACCACTCTACGAGTTGTGTATTGGCTTTCAGGAGCCACTACAATAAAAATGCGATGGAGCTATTATAGATAACTTACCTGTAGAGCTTTCTTTACTATTAGAAAACTATGTGTTGAATATTTAACTATTAAAAATAAATACCTTATCGATTCAAAAATACAGACACCAATATCCTGTTCTATTCCAAACACTTTGATTTTCCCTAATGCAATTTAAAGCTAGCTAGCAAAATACTTGTAATGGCAGACAGTACCTTCTATAAAGGAGGATCGTCGCCGTCCGCGTCGTTGAGCTATAATGAGAGAGTTGCCCCGTTACGGTTAGGAGCTTATATTTCTATGAGCAAATGCGGTCAGTAGCGACGATTGCCTTCTGTAATTGTGTCCGCTTCGTATTCGCCCTCTCTTTACTTGCAAATCTAAAGGCTTCTTGACAGTAACTTGATAATATCCTGTGGATGTCTATATGATGGTTCGCCTGGCCATTACCTTTGTGTCAGACGGCAAATGTTAATTGCATCACGTATTAAGTACAATAAATCCACTAAGCGGCTATGCCTTTGGAGCGTTTCACTTTAGACTTCCGTTCTCAGAGGTATAAAACTTTACTGTAACTTGTTGCTACTTGACCGCAGCTGCAACAAGGACCACTCTACTTTAAGACGCCTAATTTATATTTGTACTGTTTAGTAATTATAAGTTGAATTTAATGGAGTCAAGGCTTCCCTGAATAACAAAGTGTTTCGCATTTTATGAAAAAAAGTTTGAAGGTTCTTCTAAAGAATTTTTTAAACTCTTCAGCAAAGTTTCAAATTTTTGTTATGTTATTCTAATTAAGTTCAGCTTTTTATTACTTTTGACAATAGGTTATAGATATTGTAGATTACAATATTGTTACATAAATCGCGTATATGTATATCACAAACAAATTATGATGATAGAAAAATATGCCGTTAGAGTAATTTAAGTGCGGACTACAACCTATTCGGGATTTTCTTGTAAAGCCGTACTCAATAGATGGCGTCAGGTAATAAGCTCAGGGGCGATTACGGTACTGCGAGAAAAATTCGAATTGCGCAGAAGCCTAAAGAGTATCAGTGGCGTGCAACTTTTATGGCACGTGTGGTAGATTGCAGGCGAGCAACAATCGAAATCGATTACGTCTAGTCCCAGCCACATATCTGCAAATTGCGACGATTGTCCAGTACGCCTCATTTTATTCTATGTGCAGGGTAATTTGCGTAACAACCTCTCGCAGAATATATTTTTATTGCTACCTTTTTTCATTAATAAATAGAAAAATGAGATAAAAGCTTAATGTTTAAGTAGCGAGTGAGGAAAGGACGGCAAATCAACACGTTTTAGCTAGGCGACTAATGGCGTAATGTTATTTTAAAGGCCTAACTTTGTTTTTGTAAAAGTTCAGTAGTAGTGTGTTAAAGCTGCTAATATTGTAAAGTAAAAAATGCGTTATCTTTCAATGGCAGACTAATAGCAATCCCGTGCAATATAATTGTTCTATTCTAATTATCGATAACATATGAATTGAAATTTCTATTATACTATTTAAATGAATATTATTTGTATTGTGGGAAATGTGGTATTCAAGCGTTTATCTGTTGCACTATCTTATCAAAGATACCATGATGAGTTATCCAAATTTGCAAACTATTGTTAAATTGTCTTTAATTAATTCTAGTAAAATAATGATAAAGCAGTCATTTAATTAATAATTTACTAAATGAACGGAAAATATTTGCAAGACTTGAATAGCCAAATAAAGTAGGTTATCACATCGTTAACTCCAAACGAGCGAGGTAAGATTGTTATAATGTCACCGAATTTAATTGAATAAGGCTCGCTTACATTTTGAGACAACAGGGTCAAAGCCGCGGCGTTAATCTTCTAGGTAAAATCAATTGACAAAAATTACATTTCCCAAGTAAGGGAGCCTTAAGCTGAAGGGTTACGTTATTTTGTATGATTATACAAACTAAAGGAAACTGATATTAATAAACATTACTCGTTTATTGGTCTCTGTTTATGATCTTCCTCGCCCTAATGAGATTTTTCGGGGAAAGTAATTGTATATACATATAATTATGACTATGACAATGGTTGAATTTTTCATTTATTTTTGTTAGTATTTCTATCTATTTTATTAGTCCTTTGAAGTGATATAAGGTTTAAAACTTTTGAGTCTACTGAATTTTATGGTTTGAGATATGGTTAGTGGTTTTCTTAATAAAATAAAGGTGTAAATATAAAACTAGAATAATTGTTATAAAGTTACAACAATTTTCGTACAAAATAATATCAGTGTGGAGTTGTGACCTCATCGCATCGCCCTTTATTGCTTGCTTGAAATTAATGTCTGCACCTAACAGTGGAAGATTTTGTACTTTGTGGGATCGTTTATCGGATTTTATTACGTAAATATTTTATGAGGAAATGAAACAGTTTGTCATTTCAGTGGCATAGCAATAAAAGAGGTTAATATTTTGTATATTCAGCGTTTTCAAGAGTTTGGAGTTTACTTATTATTTTTTATAAAATATATGGGGGCAAACGAGCAAGCGACACCTGATCGAGAGTGGTCATCGACGACTATGAACACTCGTAAAGTTTCACAGTTGTGAAGTGAGCCGGCCTTTAAAAAACACTATCTTGTTGAAGCATCCTAAGTCGTTATGCATCGGAAATAACTAATACTTAAAGAATATGTTAGATTTTCTTTGCATTCATTAAGCTTAAATAAAATGAGATTGATAGTGTAAAATTTCTTAAAAAGCAATGAGCGCGTAAAGTAAACAGACAGGGTAGTGGGTACATAATGTCCAGTTTGCAGCGCCGTGCGCCATAGCTAAGCGGAGTGTGGGGTGCGTGTAATTTTCAGATTAGTTTGTTCAGTAGCAAGCGAGTGCCGCTTTGCCGCAAATATGTGGCCAATAATGCCTTCACGCAACGATGCGTATCGTCCAAACTCAATATTGACTAATTTTACAAAGAGATTCTCATTAAAAATAATGTTTTAAAAGGTGTAGAAACTTATCCGCTAAATGTTTTTTCCAAATAGAAGGAATAGTGGCGATTTGCGTGTCAGGCCATGCATAGAATAGGTTTTCGAAATCATCCATCCCTATTTTTGTATGTAGTTTTTTAAGTTAGTTATAATGGAACCGTAAAAAGAGATTTACTAAAATATAAGTAAGCAAGACAAACAGCAATTAAAAAATATGGTCGATCACACACGAATATTAGTTTCTATTGATTTTACAATTAGTAAATAATAATAAATCTTAACGCCAAACGTAAAACACAAAAACGTTATTTTATATACAAATTGAACAATTGCTGTTGGTACGTACGTTTATTAAATAAGCCCTGGAGATCAATCATCGCTATCCAGATATTTATTATGAGTTACTCAATAAATAAAATCGTATCATATTCTTCACTGAATGATCCTGCTCTATAAATCATTTTTATTGTGCTGTCGAAGGGCCCGGTTAATAGCAGAGCTCGAGACTAAATTGGGTCGACTTTTATAATAAATAGCAAATAGAGACGTATTTTGTCAAGATCATATGGACGGGAAGACGGGAAGACGTTGTTTATGTATGAATATCCATATTTATCGATGTGCAAAAACTTTCACTTTGCGACGCGTCCGACCGTGAGCTAATGACTCCACATGGTTCAACGCTTTGCAATGAGACTGTAAAGGGATAGAAAAGCTTTTCAATTTTTTACATCGCTTTTTTAAATTTTGTGTAAATATTGTTAAGCCAAGCTTGAATATACGATTTTATTTTTAGCTTTTGCGTTAAGTGTAATTAGGAATGACCTCGAGGCTTAACACTTGTTTTTGTTTAATATTTTATCTGTGCCTATTTGGTTTTGTACCATTTCTCTTAAAATTATACCCGTATTATTGATTAATATTTTAAATAATTCATTTTAACATATTTATGAAGTTTTGTTTGACCATATTTTGTTAATAAACGCAATGTTTGCCTTTCACAATTGAAAATGAGCACTAACTACTAAAATTGCTTAATCAATAACTCATTCAATTAGTTAAAATAATTAGTACATGTAATGAAAGGTTAAATTTTATGTAAAGTGTTTGATAAATTGAAATATATACGTATTTTATATAAAATAGTTCTACTATTAACATACAATAAACACATTTTAAAAAATTAAGTTACAGAATTCACAAATCATGATTATATGCAACGAAGTTATAAAGGAATAATTTCTCTTTAAATAAAATCCCCTCGCTTGCAAAATAACATTACATTATCTAGTTAATATAACGGTATAGCAAAAAGTAATTTTATTGCAATTTTTATAAAATACTGCTTACGTAAACGGCTAGTATAAGCATCTTCTGATATAAAACTGAGTTATAAAAGAAGGTTATTTGGTTTCGCAGACAATAAAGCGGATCTTCGAGGACAATGAAAATTGCACTAGGTATCTCTTACTGGCAGAAACATATTTCAGAATATTTAAAAATTTTATGAAAACTTTTATTGGTGCAAACTCTGTTCTAACAACGTCGTAATACTTTGTCTTGTCTAATTTACGTCATAGTTATTATAAAAACTATTTATTTGTTTATCAGAAACAATGTAATCAATATAGGTATCGTTCAATAAAAAAAGGGTTATCTATTAAATTCTGTACAATATTTGAAATCAAAAGCGGGATAATAAAATAGGTAAGTGGGTCTTGAAGCGAGGGATATTTAGACAATCATAGCCGATGCAAGGGGATCAACGACAGGATTGCGGTGACAACAATACAAAGGGGCGCTCAGCCCTGCTCGTTAGCCAAAGGAATCGTCTTCAGACAATCAGCGTATCTTCGATGCCACTATTACTTAAATTTTAACGACTCTGCTTTGATACAGTTTATATCTTAACTTTGCGGAAGGGTTTAATAATAATTGAGCGTCATAATATTAAACGTTTCATTACAATTTATCATCAATAGGTATGATATATACAATATGAATTAGTAAAATCGTTTTCGATGCAACTTCTTCAAAAACAATGATAAAATACCATTATACCAACGTATTTGTATGTCTTTATTTTCTAGCTTTAATTAACAATAATTGTAACCCATCAATCAATAATAATACAGCATAGGTATTTTCGTTCCAGATGATGTGAAGTTTTAAGTTTTAATTTTGTTGCCGCAAACGCAAAAGTTTTACCACTATTTTTGCTAAGTTTCGGGAAGTGCTCGTACTTACGTCTCAACTAGTTAAAAATCTCGATATTTCTTAGTCTTATTAAGCGATGCCAGAAGTAATTGTGGCAGAGTTTCCAAGTTAAGCGGTCGGTATTAAGCCGCCCGTGAACGCTCATAATCGTTATTTTGTCTGCAGACTTTATAAAATGCCGAGGCCGACCGCCGCTCCGACCACGTATCATTAGCTCGGGATCAGTTTAACGTTTTATGCACTTGTACGAGCGACAGTATTCGATCGAACAACTCCGGAGTTGTTATCTGTTACTGCGAGTTTGTAGCGATACTGCTATTTAGTTTGAACGACCATCACTTGCCGATATCACTGTTTTATTATTAATTTTACTAAGAGCTAAAATTAGCCTGCATTAATGCGCCTAACACGACATGTATGTGCTCCAACTGAATAAACTTCATGTTCCACAAGTTCTGGTTAATCTATCAACTTGTGTAATATCTTAGCTCCTTATTATACCAAATCCGTTCTAATTGGAGTTATGTTTGTGTATTCTCAAGTTAGAACATTGTTTTGATTATCTACGTTTCCCGTGAATCCGTATAAATCAATTATTGTTAACTATAATAATTAGCTCTCAATCCTCATGTTTGGTTTGTATTATAGTCTAATAGAGGGCCAATGTCAAAATTATTGAACCTTCAACAAAATTTCTAAAGTTTTTTTTGTAAATAATTTATATGTACCTATAACTTTATGTTGTCTATAATTAATAAAAGTAAATGATAGTGTCATTTCAACGTACACATTAAGATGCATATTTTATACAAAGATATTAAAATTAAGTTGTAAGTTTAGCTTGAATGTTTAGTGGCAGCACGTTGCGCGTCGGTTAAAGCGATTCAAAGCAAGGCATAGTTATCAAATCATGTAATGTGGATGGACATCGCATAGAACGTGTGACGCGACGTGGGCCCATTCACGTCAACGTCGGAAACTGAAGCTCCGGTACGTGTCCATAGTTTCCATTCATAGCAAATCCAATCAATCACATGCATTGTCAATGCGTTATGCGTTTGGTGCTAAATAGATAAAGAAATAAGGTGCGAGTTTCGACGTATTTAAATTAATTAAATCTTGTTTAAAATAGCTTTTATCTTTACGTTAAGAGTTTAAAGCTACCAACCTAAAATAATTTTAAGTTATTTCTTTGTCTGATATATTCAAAAAAAAGCTCGCGTTTTTTACGAGTATTTCAGACGAGGAGGAGTTAGTTAGCTAATAAATATGTTTTTCTGTTTATTTTGAATTGAAACTAAAATTTATAGTTTGCTTTTAATTATAAGTTATTTATTTATAAGAATTGTGGATGTTATAAATACTTAATGGAAAGTACTTCTATCTAGAACGTAAATAGTTGAGAATAATGGTTCACTAATGATAGGTTACTAATCATGAATGTTCATGGTAAGGACGTATATTAAGATATATTTGATTTTTGATAAATTTATGAAATAAGTTTATCATTTTATAAAAAAGCAGCTACTTTACGAAGTCGTTCGCGTAACGAAAAAGTTTGATTGCTTTCAAACCACACAAAATCTCGCAATCGTCAAAACTCATTAAAAGTAAATAGAGGGATATACAAATCAAATACGACTAATGTTATCTTAACTTTGTGTTGAATGTTTGAACTTCATACTGACTTCATTCCAGGTAACTCGTTGAAAATAAAGTCGTGCTGGTTTAGTTATTGCAATTATATGACGCACTTAATTATCTGTTATATCTCATGTAGATTTAGTTGAGAACCTAGGTACTAGTGAAGTCACAAACTGAACATTATTAAATGCGCACAATATTCAGCGAGTTAAAACAAAATAAGGGCTAGTTTGTATAAAGGTTGGAGAGGCTTAATGGGTTTCTGAACCACTGTTCCATTACTAGATGACTGGAACGTATGTGTATAAAGCTCGTATTTTCCTTTGTTATGTTATTTTTTCTGATCTTGTGAATGGTTTATATCAAGTAAAAACTTCGATATTAGAATCGGCATTCGAGCCGTGTTTTTTTCGCATTTCCTCGCAAACTCGAAAAAATATTTCAATTCAATTTTCCATATTTTTAAATAGCTTTTTTGTCGACGTGTAATATTTGTTTATGATTACTTAAATATATGATTTTTCAAAACTGTAATTGTTTTGAAAAATAACCAAAATTTTTATTTTATTGCAATTTTAGGATGATGAAAGAATTTTGTTACAAATTATGTAAATCTTGCATAGACGTTCAAATGAAACACGGACTAAGAATGCAAGTTATTATTAAATTTACGCGTCGAAAATAAGTTAAACCGAAACGAATTAACAGTCGTGTGTCCTTAATTTGTATAAAAATGTCGAAGAGAAATGTTCTGAGTAAACGTTATATAATTATTTTATCGTTATTTTAAAATGTTGCTTCTAAAAGGCATCAAATTTTCTTGTTGCACTTTTCAAAAATTATCACCGTACCCGTTCTGAATGTCTACAGAGCGTCGCACTCAATAAACGACGTATAAATTTGTAGCTGTTAATCGTGGACCCGCGACTTCTCCAAAGAAATTGCTTTTTAATCGAATAAATTTTCACTTACCTTCGAGGCGGGCGACGTAAGGCGGGCGGGCGGCTCGAGCGCACGGGACCACTCCGCTCAACCCCTGGATCGCAACTGATTTTCCACCGCGAAAACTTACCTCGAACGCGTCATCACTCACACCCCTTGCCGTTGACCAATGATTCTACGTGTATTGTAGCGAAGCCTTCCGGATCCAGCCGAGCGCCTCCGCGATGGGGTGCCGATTTTAATCTCAAACGTAAATGCATATAAAAAGAAAATAAGCGAGCTAGCTTCCGTTCACAGATGTAGGCCGTGGCGTGGGCCATGCAACAGGTACTTAGTTTCTTCGTTCTCGCGACTCGTTCTCGCGTTCGACTCGACGAACGAAAATAAATTGTTTCTGGGTGAATTTAGAGAAAAGTTGTTCGATACACTACTTTTACTATCAAATATAAAGTTTATTTGTTGTCTTGTTTCAATATATTAACAATATTTATACCCACCCTTACGATACTTTAAACTCATTTAATATTATTAATAATAAATAATATCGTAATTGTTCATACGATACTGAAACTTTTGGTTTTTTCAAAACGTAAAGCAAATAAATATCCTTTTAAATAACGACTGCATTTCATTGCGCGGTCATAAATTATTTCCGCACCTAAAAAAGACGGACGAATTTACTAAATCATGAATTACTTAATTTACAATTCTAATTATTTGTTTATAGGAGTCCAAGATTAAAGTGCAAATTTATTCTCGGGATAGGATTTTTGTTAATTGCCCGAGGTGGCTTTCCGTCTTTTCTTGCTCTGATTGAAAAACGTACCTCAGTTAATGTTAAAAAGCGTTGTTTCGTTGTTAATTGCGGTTCATTAAGTGAATAAAGTTTGTTGTAAAATTACAGCGGTCGTAAAATTTTATTTAAACGTTAAATTTAATCGAAGCCGGCTCATAATCCGCTTTGATTACGCGGCAAAATACAAGCGCTATAGTTTATAATTGAAATCCCTCGATTTGATTGCTCGCTACGAGCGTTACGTGTGCCCCATTAAGAGACTTGTTTAATTCTTGACCACGGCGGCGGCATTCGTAATCTAAGTTGTAAACTAAATCTTGGAGCCCGTCTCACATATCCCCCGTAAGCCAGGTTTGCTTGCTATTTGAATGCTTCTCGAACGACCACAAATTAGTATGCGCGCTTCATACGGACCAGAACGCCCCAATGGGCCACAAGCGCTTATTCTATGCATTCATTATTATATTGGTCGCCATTTAATTGTTCCCATAATTTTTCATTAGAACAATAAATCTAGGATGAGTTGTTTAATACATTATAACGCTTCAGAACTAAAATATGTCCTAAGAGCTAGAACAATTTTTATTCTCTTTTGCATGTCTTATATTTTATAAGCTTTTAGCATCCTTAGATATATACAACACTTTAAACATACTACAGAAAAATGTGTTGTTAAAAACTAATTTTAATTAAATATTTGTGTATGATTTAGAATTTAATTGTTTGTATTTATTCAGTCGGTTCAGAATAATACTCCGGGACCAATTTGTAAGTGGGATCTTGGGATACGTTCATTTCGTGTTATACAGAACTACTGTGGAATCATTCCGACGGCCGCTTGAATTATGTAAATATGATCTCAAATATATTCCCTCGAATAAATATTGTGCTCTCATATGCTTGTTTGGAAGCAATACGAGTCTCCGGTAAAACACCGAAATGATTTTACATTTTCATTGTTTTGTAACTTCTCAATTTAAATAATTATTTTCACAACATAATGTTGTGTTTTGATTACATAACTTCGATTGATGATCCGTTTCGCTATTTGTATAAAAACCATTCACTTAATTGATATTTCATTATGATAATAACGAGTCATTTATAGTAAATAGTGTGACTTTCCCGTCCATTAGATAGTATATATAGATATATTCATTTTAAAAAAGGTCCGTGGTGAATTTTTTTTTATAAAAAAGTTTTAAATGTTAATTCAAATTATTTTTCCTACCTTAAAGCTTTAAAAAGCAACAAGGAAGAGAATATTTGAAAGCTATTGATTAGTTATTTATGTTATAAGCAATTTAAAAATTTGTCCCCAAGGCGTCACTTTTGTGTATGCGAATAGAAATCCGCCCGGCCCGTCTTGCTACACTAAAGACCTAAAAAGCTTAGACGTGCCAATGTTTATTTTTATTTTAAATTGCTTTACTACAAAAAATGTTTTAGACGTCAGTGAATGACTGTTTCTCTGTTTGAACCTCTGTGTGTGTATATCCATGGAGGTATATAGCTTTAGGGCGGTGTGAATGGTGTTCTTCAGGGCCTAACAATGGTCGCAGATACACTTTTGGGTTTCCAATACAACATCTACATTCTGCAGTCTTTAAGTTTGTTATTTTTATTTGATTGAGGAATTTATATACTTTTTTTCGAATTCTCTGATATTTTTAGTTCTATGGTCAAGGTGGGTGAAAAACGGGGGACGCGAAGACTTGATTGGAAACCCTACTCCATATTTATTATGGGCCTATTTTGTCATGTTTATTGACGCACTTCACGAAACATAACCGAGTTGGCACACTTTTACACTTGTGGTAAATAAAATGCATTGAATTACTTCATTAAAATAGTTTTTATTTTATTATAAAAATGCCAAATAACTAGCTCTTACGACTCTACGACTTCGTTTATATCTTATAAGTTTTGCTATTTATTTAATAATAAAGATGCATTTTCATGGTACCCTATCTAAAAGTCTGTCATCAGTCTGTCAGTCAAAACCTTATACATATACCAGGAAAACGGGCAAGTATTTTTATATATTTAAAATACCTAATACTTTTATAGTTAAAGCTCTTACGTCAAACTTGACAGATGTTATGGTCATCATATTACGTATAGACTACAGGCCCATATTGAAAAAATGATGGGTCATTAAAACCAACAGGTGACCTATCTAGAACGATATAAGAGCATAAAATAATAAGATTCAGCACTATGACGTCACTTGTAAGCTGTCCAACTGAGTGCAGGTGAGAATTC
>DWAJ01003110.1:0-15561 GCA_018238005.1 Eurema mandarina
AAATAACATAGACTAGTAAGTAGGTGCGTATTTTAAATGGCAGAACTACTAAAATGTTATTAAGTAATTGTTAGTTTCATTTTTTATTCTTATCAATATTATAATAACCTTTGACTGGGTCAGCCTTGCGCCCAGTCAAATGTAAATTAATAATAATAATAATAAATAAAAACACTTTATTGACCAAAGGCACAGGATATTACTACATTGTAAAAAAAAACAATTGAGCCAATTAGCGGCCTTATTGCTAGGAAGCAATATCTTCCAGGCAACCAAATTAATAATCAATTAATAAAATATAACAACAACTTACAACAACTGTATCTAAACGTTTTTTATTAAAATTAAAAAATTAAAATTAACTAAAGCAAACAGTATCAAATGCTATTTTCTTAATAAAGTGCCATCTAGTTTCATTTAAAGCAAACTTTGTGGTTCGATAACCAGATAACGGTTAATTAAATTAGTATGTAATTACATAATACATATTAGGTATACCTACATGGTTTTATTTTATAAATACGTACAAAATACAGTTATTTGAAATAAAAATAATATATTCTATTTAATTAAATACATACCTGAATGTGGAACCACGACATCTTTTCCCAAAGCGTTGAATCTTAGAACGTGATTATCGAAAAAGTCGTCAACAGCTGTGTCTATCATGTATGCTAGTTCGTCGGAATCGTTCGCTTGTGTAGTTTCTTTCAAATCGATTTTTACTTCAGAAGTATTTAATTTTACTGTAATAATTATTTGAAAAGAATGTTTAAAGTATATGAGATATTAGTTTTTAGGTACTCGCGACGCCGTCCGCGTGGACTTTCATATATACCTAAACTTAAGATGTATTCTGCTATTCGAGGCGAATACGAACAAAACCATGAAAATTTGACATAAAATTACAAATAAAGGTCAAATGATATTTATACGATAGAGATAGTCTAGTTATAAGTGTTGTAACAAACCCGACTTAGTATTAGGTATATAATATAGATGTATATTATAAACTACGGATATTGAGAAATATATTTTTTATGTAATCATGATTCATGCAATAGTTTATTCTATATCAATATCATTTGACCTTAATTTGTAATTTTAGGTTCTTTTAAAGAAAAGCTTTTAAATTTAATATCGAAATTCATTTTAAAACGTAATAAGATACACGTAAACCTTCATCATGAACCACACCATTAGATTAAAAACGCATGAAAATAGGTTGCGTTGTTTAAAAGATACAAGCGTGCATAGTAACAAAGGAAAGTGGATTTATTTTATATTATGTAAATATATTAAATTAATTTGTTTGTAAATTTTAAATCTAAGAACACTGTGTATTTTAAATTTTAAGTACAGAAGAGACTAGTTACCCACAACACAGGGTATCCTAGTGTGGGGACTAGAGATGATCATAATGTATGTATGTAATGTAATGTATGTCGTATTTATTATTAAATAAAAAATATTATTATTATTATTAACATTCTTACCAAATTTCACGTAATCACCAATCAACGTAACTTCCTTTAACCGATTCAACTCTTTCAAATATGCAAGCGTCTTTTGTTGCAAACATATGTATGACAATTTCAACATACACTCTGAGTATACCCCGTTGAACATTTCTGAAGGATTCCCTCTTAATTCCTTTATAGTACTATTTTCAAGTGTCCAAACCGTATTAAAAAGACTCGTGCAAAGAAAAATATTAAGAACTCTCAAAGCCATTGCAAGTAAAGTTGTATTGTCAAATGGTTTATCAAGAAATGAGTTAGTGTTATTTATTTTATCTTATTTCTAGGTTTTAAGGTTAAATGTGTGAAAATATGTTATTTGTAAAGTTCTTGCGGTTGGAAGGCGGTATGAAAGCTAAGGAAGCCTATACATTAAAGACGCATTTTGATGATTATAACTTAGCTGAACTTGTATGTATGTATTGCATAAAAGAAAAGCCAAAAGCCAAAGCCAACTAAAATAAAAACCACCTTAAATAGAAACAAGTTTAACGTACCTATACGTAAATCAAGCATTTTTGGTTTGTTTTTGTATGTTTCTTTATAAATCATTTGTAATAAACGGCGGGCTTGTCACTACAGTGTTCTGTTCCAGGCAACCATAGATTATTAAAAAACACTAATTATTTTGCAGGTGGCAAATTTTAATTATTACTTTACATAGAATATACTAGTTAGATATTATATTGACTTTATTAATAACAATTAAATATGACTGAAACTAAATTGGGTTTAAGTTATTAATAAAATCATATTAATATTGCATTTAGGAAAGTCTATAAAATTTTCTTATTTATGCAGTAATTTTTAATAATAATAATAATAATAATAATAATAATCTTTATTCATTCAATACAATCAATGACAAAACATTATTCAATACAATTAAGGTACATTTCGCACTTAGATTTGTATTGAGTCTGGTGCCTAAAGTAGGAGACAAGACCCTATTTCAGGACTCCAGGCCCTCCAGCAAAATTTACCCTTTATTTGACTTGGTGTCAATTTATATTAAAATTAGTATTGTATCTATGTTAAAATTTATATTAAATTGAACTAGGGTAATTTAAAATTGGACTTATAAATTTTATCTTTCCGACTGTGCTTACAATTAACCGAAAAAAAAACATCTTGGACTAGGCTACTTACCTTATTTTTTGAATAAAAACTTATCGGGGTGTTAATAAAAACAAGGAAAATAAATAAAAAAACAAAATGCTTTATTTAAACACACATGGAATACAATAAATAAATTAAGTTTCGAATTACAATAAATTTAAAGAAATAAATAACTTACTCTAGCAATATAGTATAATAATTATAAATGCATTTTAGTTAGTTAAAATAATATACTAATTATATACAAAAGTACATGGTACATACTATATCACAGTTGCTATACTGCGCCTGAACTCTATTAAATAAATATTAATATTAATAATTAAAATACTTAAATAAGTGTTACATGATATATTTAAATTATTATAGATAAAGTTAATTGTATCTACGGTGGGAAGAAAAGAGTTACAAATAAATATATTTATAAATAAATATAATAATATATAATAATATATACGTGATTAAATAGTCGTTTATATTAAGATAAGAAGGACGTAATAAAATATCATGTTATTCTACATAAATATAGATTGTTAGATATTAAATAAATTTGTGTAAATAATACAATAATTTCATAAAATACAATACATGCTATCTTTGGATAAATAGATAAAACTAAAATACTACACACAATCTTTTTTAAAATAATAAATTTCTAGACGTTTTAATTGCGCCTGTAATAAAATTTTAGCAATAATACTCATTGCGTATTGCGAATTCCTTACATAGGAGAAACGTTTAATATATTCTAATCTTTTGGTTAAATAATTCTTATTATAGCTGCTATTTAAATACTTATCTGCTATAGGAATAAATAATCTACATACTACCGAATTTCTTTTCGTTTCTTTTTAAGCAGAAGCGTCATAAGGCATATAGCTATTGTAATTATTATTATCATAGGCTCTTCTGTAGCCGCCATGGTGACCATGTTCATGTTCATGATGCTCTTCGTGGCTATGGGAGTGGTGATGGGACACTTCAGGCTTAGTTATGATCTCATACGTAGTGGATTTACCACCACCGCCCTTCAGACCTACGAGAGCGGACAGCAGAAGTGACATTAGGGCTGTCATCAACGCCTTTCCAGCTAGCAAAGCAAGTGCACCTAGGGCTGCTGCTGCTAAAGTTCCTGTGAAGATAATTTATTTATAAGAATATGTACTTATCTATATTTTATAGTTAACAATTGAGTAGTTAAGGACTTAAGTTAATTAACGAAGTTATTACATTATAGTATGATAATTATACTACCTTATTAAGTGAATTGATTGCACTGTATTAACAGGAGACCAATAACATAAAAGTGTATATATATTTAAAGAAACTTTATGATTCTTAGTAAGTAATGATTAATATACCTTTCATCATCAAAGCGGCTGCTAGTAAGGCACTTCCACCACCTCCTTTTCCACCTCCCAATCCTCCGCCTCCTCCGCTTTTCCTTCCAACATTCTCGGTCTCTCCCTTAGCCATATTAAGTGCATCACTCCCGGTCTTCGGATCCAACAACCTATACTTCAACGAGTGACTATCCAAATAATTCTGGAGTCTATACAGAAGGAACCGGTTCAACTTCTCTTCGGGTTTTCCAGGAAACTGCCTGGACAGCTCAGCTGCTATTTCCTCCAAGCTGGAGCTGTTAGTTGCACCTTCTTTAACTATGCTCAGTCCTGGTAGCAAGGGAAGCTCATCGCGAGAGCTCAAATCCTCTAAGAATGACAGAACATGTATCTTTACACATTTGGCACTTAACCCGGAATCACATTCTTTATGAAGTGACCTTCCAGTACGTTCCGTGTTAGAAAAATTCTTGATTTCCACGTTCTCTCCAAGTTTATTCACTCCAGAATCTTCGATAGAAGCGTCTAGAACCAAACTCTTGCTGAATACGACACAGAAAACCAGCACTTTTTTCGAGAACATTGTCACTTCACTGTGTTCACTGTTAAAGGTCCAAATACATTCTTTCGAAGTTACAGCTGAACTGATAACGCAGATACGATCAGAGCATATTTTATACTTAGATTGTGATAAAAAGTAAACAATGTCGTGGATAAAAAAGCAAAGGCGGTTGTAACGGCGAAATGAACTCACTTTCAAATAATCGGATTCGATCTATTTGATAGAAAAGCTGAATTTCTCTTAGATAATTTGCGGTGATATAAAATTAGTTAATGGACACTTTATTAGCTGAGGCGATAAGTATTGTTTTGTTTTTTTGTCTTTTAAAATAACTGTCTTGGTGTAGTTGGAATTGAATTGATTTTAAAACACTTTCTATTGATGGCTCATATCGAAAAGCTGATAGAATTTAACATCAAGAATTCTTGCGAAGAATATTCCTTGTGGCTTCTTCTCTTCAGCACAATGTCCTAGCAGTCGTCATTTCCCCTGCTTGAGCCTGCTCCTATTTCCACACCGATTTACGTTGTTACCCACCTTTACCATGACGTTGTCATGTTGCGAAAGAGTCTAAAAAGGTATCCCTTCTAGTCAGGGTGAATATAGTGCCATTTAGGTTTATAATGCTCCTTTCCACGATATATAAATATCTTGTGAGGATTTGCCTATTAGAAAAAAGCTATTTAATTAGGATTTGTGCTTGTATAACTTTGCAAACGAAATAGGTCCTAAGCGCCAATCTAACTTTTAAATATGAATAGGTATTTGTGGATTTATTTTAAACTAATATAATATTATGAGAAGATTTAATTAAAATAATTCAACATGCTTGTTTCCATATCTGCCTTCAATATAGAAAAAATGATTATAGGTACTCATTATGTATGAAAAAAAAACAAAAAAATATGTTCGTATGTCCTCCTTTCGCATCACAAGAAAGCGTTACCAGTATTTTATTTTTATTTACAGCAAAACTATCATACTTAATTTCTTGTTTCTTTCGATATCAGTTAAGACGTGTTTAGTTTATTTTTTTAATATGAAAGTATTTTTTTTTATCTTTTAACTATATACAGGTTAAAAAGATATATTTTATTTGTAGGTAAGTGTTAGAATTTAAATATATATAAATAGCCACGTCCCGTGGTGTTATCGTCATAGTTTTTGAAAACATGGCATTACAAAGATAAAGTCTCATGTGTTACTTCACAGTTTAATATGTAGTTTATATGTATGTTTAAATTTTGTAGTTTTTGCCTGAAATATTAACACATTACTAACTTTAATGTGGAAATATTAAACATTACTAACAGGAGTTGAATTTACATTAGAATTTAGCTATTATTTAATACTCTCTAATTAACAAGTAAAAACCAAGTAATTACTGGAAACTGGAAGAGATCACTCGTTAGTGATAAGGCTGCCCGTTACAAAATATGATGTACCCAATGAAATGTTTATATTGTATAATGTAACGAAGTGTAAAAATAAATAAATAAATAAAATATAGTTTCTCATATACGTCGGTCATAGGTATAGGTAGTCTTAATCAAAGTCTGTACTTATGTGCACAAAATTATCTTTCAGAATATGTAAATTAAGTTAGGTAATAGGTATATGTCATTTTAAACGTATTATAAACGAGCTACGTATGACGAATCATCATATTATAAGCGCACCTACAATGTTCTGGTCTAACCTTCCTTAAATTAACAATGATATTGACATTAGCCTCTTTGGTCCAACTAGATTCATTTATGTCCTTTTAACTTCTGAATTCTAATTATGAAAAGTTATTAAGAAAGCCGGCTATGGTTTTTCGCAATTAAAAAAAAAGGTAAGTCAATTGTTTAACAGAATTCGAACTTTATGTAATTCGTAATTAAAACAAATGCTTATAATGAAAACGTTTATTACGATAATAACATATAAAAATGTAGATACATAATAATATTATGTTTATATAAAAAAAATCATATTCATTTCATAAATATAATATCACAGATACAATACAATAACCATTTCTTACAATATTGACAAATAAATATAGATAATACATACTTTTATATTATAGTAAAATAATACCGACTATTTTGTACTTTTAAAATCTCAGACAAGCCATGACGTAGAAATAAATAAAATAATATATATTTTTATATAATAAAAAAATACAAATATAATATTATGTGAAAGTAATATTCACATATAGGTAAATATAAAACATATGTTGATATAATATAGCACTGTAATATTATTAAATATAGTATTATATAAAATAAAGAAAATATATAAGATATAACAACAGAATTGTAACATTTTTCAAAAAACTTTTAAATAATTTAAATTGCAACAATTACACACATCAACAGAAAACAGTACGAAACAACAATATTCAAACATTCACTCGACGCAAATCATTCAACTACAATCACTCGTAATAAATAAAATAAATTATTACACATTCAAATTAAATGCAAACACTTTATATGCCTTAATTCATACATGCATACATAATAGCATGCAATATCAGTCAATTTAACGCCTTTCCTTTAAATTCCTTCCGTATCCCGAATGCCCGTAACCCCCTACATCTTCGTGAGCCGTAGAGTGAGAATGGCTATGACTGTACACAGGTTTCGATACGATCTCGTATGTCGTCGATTTCCCGCCAGATGACAGCGATTTCAGGCCGATGACAGCTGACAGGAGAAGTGACATTAGAGCTGTCATCAGAGCTTTTCCCGCCAACAGGGCTAATGCTCCCAAGCCGAGTGACATTAGCGTACCTGTTAAAGATGAGGTTATGAAAATCTATTCATAAAATACGACTTTTTTTAAGTTTCTAGTTAAACGATTTTTTCTTTAACTTTTATAATACAATTATAATAACATCGTCGTACATATTACTAACTGAAAATACTGGATTACATCCCTAAAACCAATGGGTTCAATGTATAGGTTTGGGTTTACTGAGCTTGGGAGTTCGTAATACTCATTCGACTTAATAATGCAATCTCTTTTGCCTGAAAACTATTATAAGAATTCTATAAAAATTAATTTGGTTTTCACCAAAGCATTTTTAAAAGGCCCTTATCCTTATCTAAGAACTTAGACATTACCCAGATTATCATATAAATTACGACCCACATTAAATAAAAATAGTTTGTCGTCTAGAAATCCAACAAAAAGAACAACCATTATTTTTATGCTCTGCTTCATAATGATGTGTTATTATATTTAAATGACAGTAGATGATGAATTGATATGGCTTTGACTACTGTCAAAGCCATATCATAAAAATACTTTTTTACATTTAAACGGCAGGGAAAATTTTGTCTCTGGTCGAGTGAATATGCTTAGAAAATTGAAAATTTAGAATAGGACTAGCTGACCCGGCGAACTTCGTATCGCCCTATAGTCATGAAATATCAAAAAAGTTAAATGCTAATCTTTTCTTACATAAGAACCTTCTCCTAATTACACAATTACAAATACAACAAAAAAATTGATTTGGCTAATTTTTTCAAGCCGTTTTCATGTTATGTCGTGACAATGGAAAATGATTTTCATTTTTATATATTATATAGATTTATGATTTTACTCCAGATTTGAATTTGGAATACATGACGTGAAGAACTTGAAAAAAAAATCAATACCTAAATTATATTGTTCTTAAATCCAATTTGAAGTGTTTAAACACGTGCAGAAAATATTATTTTATTCAGAAAATTTATATACGAGTTGAATTGGATATAATAAGTTGGATTTTGATTTCTAATATATTCCTTATTATTCTATTATAAGTTTATATTTTAACTCTTTAAACAAAAACAACTCATTTGATAATAGAATAAGTTTTTGCTTTCAAATATTGGATTGATTGTTTTTTTTATTAAAGTAAATATAGTAAAGAAACGTTTTGGCTCTATTTAAAAACTTCATCAAAAAATTATCCGTAAATGTATTTGTTTCTTACAAAAATTATTTCTATTTATAAGATTAAGAAGAAATTTAACATTGCATATACAATGCCTCTTTATTATTAAAAAATCAAAACTTTATTATTAAAAGATACGAGATGTAAAATCAAAATTATAGTGTAGCTCAATTGCATAAAACAAAATTTGTCTTTAATAATATAATTGACTTTGATAATTCAATGAACCTTACCCTTCATCATAAGACCGGCAGCTAGAAGTCCTCCCATACCTCCCTTCTTGCCACCTCCGAAGCCACCTCCTTTTCCTCTTCCCTCCCCCATCAGAGCCCTGGCATTCTCACCAGCTCCATCATCCAACAACCTCAGCTTCACAGAATGACTATCCAGGTACGACCCCAATCTATACAGCAAGTACTTGTCCAATCTCTCATCGGGTTTCGACGGTAAGGCACGAGCTAATTCTGCAGCGAACTCATCAGCTTTGCTCCCATTTTCTTTGTCCTCCTTAACCACGCTAACGCCAGGCAGAAGCTGCAACTCCTCCTTAGAACTCAACTTCTCTAGCAACGAAATCGCTTCGATCTTCAAACAGGTTGGACTGAAAATCCCTCCAGAACAATCCTTGCCCATAGCTCGAGCTGCCGTTTCCATGTTTACGTCAGTCTCCGGGCTCGGCATCGCACACACCACAGACAACAAAAGCACAGATAAATAATACATTTTTGAACGTCTGTATCGAACGAATGCGGTTACACTTTGATAACCGAACGGAACACACTCTCCTTTTATATCTCACATAGTATTATTAGTACTGAGTAAACCCAAGTCCATTATATTTTCATAGAAGACTGATTGCAAAAAGTTGGGAGTGTTGTACGCAAATGTGGTCCTAATTGTGAGCGTGTTAAAGGTTGTTTTCGGATTCACTAAGTTAAAGGTTTTAGTTATCTGAATCAGCCAGCGTAGTGGAAGAAATTGATAGAGTCGTTTGTTTGTTTTATAAGTTTTGATTTATGTTAATTTACGTATGAAAAATAAATCCACTTTAATTTTATTGGTCGTCCGTATAAAAATTAGTATAGAAAAGAAAAGGCACTTTGAAATTAAATGAATACAAATTATTCTCATATTTTAATTGGCTAAGCAGAATATAGGAATGTAAGGATTTGAAAAGATGTACCTAATGATAAAAAGAAAAGATATGAAAGAATTAAAATGAATTACTAAAACAATATGACCATGTGTATTTCAGCAGTGACTAAGTCTTTCTACTAATTAAAACATTAATTAAAAGACGATTCTACATTGTGAAGGTAATATGCGACTACATACATAGTCATTTATTTTTTATTTTTTTCATATAAATTGATACATATACTGCTTAAGGGGGATGGACATCACCGCCCAGAAACTCTATAGAGACTTTACGCATTGTTATGTTTTGCTGAGTGGAAAGGATGTAACAATAAATACACAAAAAATAAAAGCTAATAGTTTCGTAGAAGAAATACGTAATTAGAATTGCACAGTATTCTTATGCTGGCACAAGTATTTAAGTATAAATTTCTTGTTAATCTTCATGTATAATATACGTTAACATTATTATGACTTTATTAAACGGGATATTTGTAAAGTGAAATAAATGTTAGTATGGATAGGTAACTCTTTTTGTGTTGGGATTTAATGTTTTTTGAAATCGCAATTTTTTGGTATTTTCGCATTTATTCCTTTGTCCATAGCTTCTTGAGATTTTGTCAGAAGGTGTAAACCATGATGCTCCCCTTATTTATGTAATAAAACATTTTTGACGCAAATGTACTTACGTCCTTCTAACAGGAGTAGTGCGATATTATAAATGCGAAAGTGACTCTGTCTGTCTGTCTTTCCATCACGCTTAAACTACTAAACCGATTGGCACGAAATTTGGTACAAAGATAGTCTAAAGCCTGGGGCTACTTTTTTTACATAGGCTACTTTTTTTTTTAAGCAACCCCAAAAGGTTGCACGAGGGGTTGAAACTTTTTATAATTTTACGCTTTCACAGCCAAACCGCTGAACCGATTGTAATGAAATTTGGTACTCATGGTCAAGAGCCTGAGATAAAACAGGCTACTTTTTAACTGGAAAAAAGGGTTATAAGGGGGGAAGGGGGGGTCAAAGCTTATATGAAAGTCAACGCGGAAAGTTATAATTGTTAGAATGGTTTTTGCTCTTAACGTAAAAACTGCTTAAAAGCAGTTTAATAAAGCTACTTAATAGCATTCCGGTATAGCAACGAACTAGCGAGAACTACGCAGGTAAACTACGGGGACACAGCTAGTATTAAATATTTTAATGCTTCGTGTCAGACACCCTTTAGAGTATAGAATCTTAAAATTTGCTACTGTCTTATAGTCCTCATGTGTTTCGTTCTAATCGGTTCAGTAGTTTTAGCGTGTTGGAAAAACAGACAGACAGAGTTACTTTCGCATTTATAATATTATTATGGATATGGAATTATGGATTATTATATATCCGTATTCTAGAGTTCTTCACATTACGTGAAGAACCCGAGAAGAAGAAGACCCGCTATCGAGATAAAAACCTATCGATGTCAGGCACATTTTTTTTCAGAATAAAAACTTAACACAGCAGTCTTCCGCGACTCTTTCAGGTAATGTATATCTCTTAATTCAACGATACATTTAACATGAATTTTCTCTTCCACCAAATTGTATGATTACAACGACATGGCAGTGAAGTCCACAAAATTTTCCACAAAACACTCTACACTTACAATATCGGTGCATACTTTGATTATAGTGAATTTAATTCGCTCCATACATCAATTACTGAACGTAGAGTTAGTCTCTTTTTTTCTAGATGTGGCCTAAAGAAGACGCGTACCTATTAATTTTATTAACCTCAATGGTATTACTAATGTCCTTTTTGTTTCTGTGGCCAATACGTAAATAAAAAATATCCTATGTAGTATTCTAGGATCTAATTTAACCATATTACACGGTAAACTTTACCACAATCCATTATGTAGATTTGCCACGATAAATAACAAATGTACATACGATCAAATATACTCCATAAATGTTTTGTAATTAAATAATTAGTAGGGAATTTAAATTTTAATTAGTTACAACAAGTCATAATTATTAAGAAAATTTGGATAGTGTGTTATATGACGGACGACGGGACGCAATACTTTTACGCACTTATAGTTTCCTCTCGTATTTAATGGGATTGGACTAATTAAGAAGTATAATATACGTTATTACTGGAGGGAATACATTGTTTTGATATCAAAATACCAACTCTAACCCTATACAGATAAGTTGTCGTTTGAAATATGGGTGATGCAGCCATTTTGTCGCTTCCAGTGTATTATAGATCCTATACCGACGACAAAATTATCGTGTCATGATTCGGGACCAGAAAGCGAAAAGACGTGCTTATAATGACAGCTTTCCATACAGGAGCTAGCAATTATTGAACGAGCGACTTAGTTCCTTCACAGATTCGCGATAAAACTTGCATAGTTCAGAAATCCAATGTTTTAATAGAACATTGAAAATCTAGATGAGTCTTACGGCTTTATCCCTGTTAGCTTTAAACGAATATATGATTTTATTTTTACTAAATATTTTATGTTTAAGGGCTTACTAATTTATACAACGATTGAAGAGTATGTCAAGTTGTAAAATTATTACATTACTTACTTTGATAGCTAATTTTAATAAATAAATTTGACATGACATACTTATTGACATAACATTTAACATTATAATTAGTCCGGTCAATTTAGACCAGAAAATGAGAGTGAAGTTACATAAAGTCCCAACAAGCTGAATTTCAGTGAAATTCTTCAAAACATATCTCAGAAACGGTAACTCGTAAGAAAAAAGTATTGATACATTTTTTATAGATAAACTTATGATTTACAAATCTGTCTCAGGTCGAAATCTCATTTTTTTGACCTTTGACCTTGAATAAAAATTTTTCCTTACAGGGGAATGATGGGGAACTTCTAGACATTGTTTATAATTTTGTTTTGAACAATTTCACAGAAATTCAGCTTGTTGGGACTTTATGTAACTTCAAATGTCTAAATTGACCGGACTAAATAGTGTTTTATTGACATAAATTTTTATAATGTATAATTGTAATAATGTAAATTATATAAAATAATAATGTTTCATCTAGAATTATGATTGTGTGGAGCTTGTTGCTTGCCAATGTATTGGTTGTTTTAGCAATAAACGATTATATTAATATTATTTTTATTTTACCAATAGAAATATTATGGGAAGGAAGGGGGATGTAACGCCTCCTCCCCTCTGAAACAAAGGGAGGGTCCTCGACCAGTCGGAACTTTGCCTGGCCAACCAGTCTCAATGGCTTAACGTCGAGAAGTGGTATATAATATGCTCAGTCTAGAATAAGCTTCATTTGCAATTCTATAACTCATGAATATGTTTCGTGTCACTTATATTTGGGATAAAAAAATATTTTTATAACAATGAAACACATTTATCAAGTAGTGTGCGTTTATTTTTTAAGCATAACAAGTTTTAAATAATAAAACGCAAGGCACGCACAAAAAACATGACTCATGCAGCGTTACCTCGCTCTGAGGCGTTCCATTTAAGGCTTTTAAGAGCATCCAATTTAAGATTGCAGAACAACTAACGAGCGACAAAAGGCACAATCGGCAAAAAATCTAACCATTTCATCAGTATTTTCGACGTTGTATTTTCAATTACCACTGTAAATCGACTTTTGCCCACGCGTACAATTCGCACATCTTCGAAACTAGCATAATAATAAAAAAGATCGATCGATATACGGGATACATATTATATTGTTTCTCATTTAACCGAAATTAAATCTTTAATAAAATATATATTTTAGTAGTAGAACATTTGATTAAATTATAAGAGTATTAAAAGTTTACTGTTTTAATCTGATTGGCATCCGTTCGAAGCCAAAGTTGATCGATAATTTAGAATCTTTTCGATTTATCTCAATGATTTCTAAAACTACAATAAACTCTGTAAAAAGAAAATCTCAACCACAATACTATCTTTATCTCATAGATAATTGGAAACGCACTAAATTATTGTAAGAAAAAAATAAATAAAACCAATATTTCGTCGGATGTGGCATTATTTTCACTTTCACTAAAAATAAAACAAAAAAGCGCACTCTATCGTTTTATTTTGAATCTCTCACTTTAATCACCTTTCGTGATAGTTGTTTTGTCGTGTTTCATCACTCCTACACTAGATGGCGCTGTTACCAAGTTCTAGTTTTATAGATTGTCAATAGATGGCGCTAGTAATAGCGATAAGAACAAAAAGAAAACGAGATTCACATTTCACATACTGTACATTTATTGAACTTTGATAATAAGACGCAATAAAATCTTTATAGAAATTTAATTACTGTTAAATTTATTTATTTTGGCATACACAAATTAATAATAGTAATAACCTTTGAATTTTTAAAAGATAAAGACTCAAATAAAAGTAATTTATAAAATATAATGTTTAGAAATTTCAATCGTGGTTTATTTATGTTGGTAATTATTTTCATATCTCATCTGCTTTGGAAGTTTTTAGTATACAACATTATAATTTACAATTCAAATTTACAATTAATTACTGTTAAGCCTGCTCAATTTCCACATCAACATCATTAGTTAAAGAACAGAGACCATTCATCATTATTTTCGTGGTATTTTTATTAAATTCATTCTAAAACTTTAACATATATAAATTGTAATATGTGAATATACGTCACAGTATATTTTTAATAATATATTACACGTGCACGAGAATGTCACCGCATACACAAAGATAAGTGATTCTCATCAATATAATACGAGGCACAAAGATAAAATTGTTATACCTGCCTTCCAAATTAGTAAATCAAAAATCTCTTTCTTGGGGCAGATACTAGTTATAATAAGCTTCCTAATATGTGTTTTGTAATACTATGATGACTCATAAGTGTTACTATATGTAGCCTAGTTGAATGAAGTTACTTTTGACTTTGATACACGTCAAAGTCGATAGTACATAATAATATATAAGTAAACTAGCTGTTGCCCGCGACTCCGTCCGCGTTTACTTTCATAAAAAAATATCAAAGGATAAAAAGTATCTTATGTCCTTCTCCTGGTTCTAAACCTCCTCCTCCCTGCCAATTTTCAGCTAAATCGGTTCAGCCGTTCTTGAGTTTTAAGCGAAGTAACTAACACGACTTTCTTTTATATATTATAGATATACTTTTTAAATACGGCTTCACAATATATTAGCTTTTCGAAATGTAACGTAACAACAGTAACAATAGTAGGTACAAAAAAAGGTTTTTCTCAAGCCCTTCGTATAAATAAGCACCTGTGCAGTATTATGAGTAAAAAACCTCCGGAATTTGGATCGCCTCTCTTTCCCTTACTTTCTCGAAGACGAGAAAACATTATGGCCCCGATACGAGATACTAGTTTCATCTGTATTGTGGTTGAAGATTATTCAATATCGTAAAATGCTCTTATTATAAGAGTTTAGCTTTTTCAGCAAGATTGGCTAAAAATAAATTAACGATTCCTAACGCCCTTATGTAGCCATTAAACTTTTATGCAATACTAGCTATTGCTCGCGACTCTGTCCACGTGGACTTTCATATAAACTTTGACCTATGTCTTTTCTCAGACTGTAGACCATAATATGTGCCAAATTCATTACAATCGGTTTAGTAATTTTGTTGTGAAAGCGTAACAGACATACAGACAGACACAGGTAGAGTTATTTTCGCATTTATAATATTAGTAGGGATTATGGTGTTACTGTTCTGTATTACTTCATAGATAATTATGATAGGCGTCAAGAAACTTGAGTCTTTATCGTAAAAGTTATAAAATACAAGTCAGTTTAGATTTTTATATAATTTTATGATAATTTAAGACAATAATCGTATGGGGTTGAAATGTTCATCTTCTGAACAAATCCCGTTTTCAAATAAAGTGTAAAAAATGCCCAATAAGGAGTCAATGCAATACCGCTAATAATGTTTTTTAGATGATAG
>DWAJ01003111.1:0-15558 GCA_018238005.1 Eurema mandarina
AATTTCCTATACCAAACTCTCGATTGTGGTAGCTAACAGAGGTAGCAAGGATAAAATATGTCGATTTGGTGATTTAAAAATATTTATTACTAACTGATTTTTCTTGAGTTATATCTCAAGATAATTATCTAAATTACTTGAAAAAATATTTGTCCTACAAAATCTATGGTTTGATCAAGTTTGTCCCCTCTTCAATCCTAATCAATTGGAAAAATGTACCAGGGATCCCGTACTAGAACTATTCTCGTTGTGGTAAATTATAGAGTTTCGAATATATAGTTTAGATACTCAAAAAACACTATTGGTATTGTAGTAACATCCAAAAAAAACAATGTCTGGAAATAAACTATCAATAAATTCAAATACTTACGTAAAATAATGATAATATTCGTAATTATTCGCCCATGGCGCGTAAAATTCGGCAGACACGTGGTATTGACTCTGGCAACTGTTCGGTTCTACGTACAACAAGTACGCTTGGTGCACCATATTGAAATCTGGCAATACTAGTTCGTAGTATAACGCATTTGCTTCTGTTTCTTGTTTGATCACGTGTTTGGCGAATGAAAAGTATGACGGTAGATTTACTTGTATTTGCCTTGAAGCGTAATCGTTTATGTCTACGTTGAGGGTAATCTGAAATGGCTTTTTCTTTTTGTATTAGGTATTTGGCCGAGACCTTTATATACTTAAACCTATATTTACCACTTTGGTAAGAAGGCGATATAAAAATGTATTTTAATAGAAAAAAGTTTTGTATATGCGTAAGCGTACATAAATAACTTAATTTTATTGTAACAAGGAGTTATAAAAAATGTAATATAATAGAAAAAAGAACTTTAAATTGAACCCTCGAAGTTTTCGTTCCAGTGCCAATGTAATTTGATATAAGCCAGTGTTTCTCAATTTAAGATCGTATACTATATTTGTATGCCAAACTATAACCCAACGCTTTAGTAGCTTTAAAGAGCACCTTAATGTTCTCGTTTTTAATATGAGTAGAATTTCCTTATTTTACTAGGGACCAAATAATCAAAAACTGCAACCATAACGGATTTTATAGCAAAAAAAATCGATAAATACCGGTTTCTTAGTAGGCGATACTTTGACAAGCACATGGGTCCACGTCGGGTTCTCGTCCTTGACACTTTGTAAGTTGATGGTAGCTAATTTCCTTCTTCCAAAGTCAGCAGCTACTGCACTCCAACGACTTAACTCCGTTAACGATGTCGCTGTTTTACTGAACATTGAAAATAGAACTACATAGTATAAAAGAAAGTCGCTTTCTCTCTCCCTATATCCCTATGTATACTTAAATCTTGAAAAATACCCGATTCTTATGCGATTTCTTTAATAGATAGACTGATTCAAGAGGAAGGTTTATATGTATAATACATGCATAATATATGCGAGCAAAGCCGGGGCAGGTCGCTGGTTTCACAATAAAACAGAACTGATGTATACTGATTGAGGAAAGAAAGAAAGAAAGAAAGAAAATAAATTTTAAAAAATATTATTGGTATTGTATTATCATCTACTGAACAGTGAACTTTAAAATGATTACCAATTTAAGTATATTTTATTCGTAACCTTGACATAGAAATGATATATTAATTCATTATTTAATATATAAACTAGAAAATTACATAGGAATTAGATACTTACCAATACCTGTATGTACTGTGGATGTCTTTAGCGTTGCAACCAAACAGCCAATCTTTGTCGTCTACATTGACCGATTCTACGGCGACAAACCGATTTTGTGGTAAGGGCACCAATCGTATCATCAAATATGTCGTTCTGAAATAAACTTGCATATATGAATCCTCTTGTAATAAATGCAATAGTTTGCGTGTGAGAATAATGGAATTCAATTTGTTACTCTCGCGTACTCGCAGTGTGGGATATTGTTAGATAGATCTTTTGAAAATATTTAGATGTTGCAATGTTAATTTTCGAAAAGATATCCGGAATTTTACTTAAGGAATAAGGTTCTAAATACTTTTGTTTTTATAAGCCAGTACTGACATTTTATACCTATTAATACCTACATAACATTAGTATAGAATGATATAGAAATCATTTTACTTAAACTTACTATAAAATTAAAAACAATATTGATACTTTAAAGATATCATAACCCTGACGCAAACCTCATCTGTCATATTTTTTTGCAAAACATATTTGCTTATTTCTTTTCCTTATTATTCCCATTTTAATCTCTAGAAATATTTCATACGATCAAATCACTGAATTTCGTATCTTATCTTAAACAAGTGAATTTCCAGAGAAATGCACATTTTAATATCTCGAGTTAAGGATAAGCAACTCACATACTCCATACATATATTTTTTATCGGTCTGGGTTTAACATTCACAATTCGTTTTTAGGCAAAAACCATACAATCTGGCCAAATCAACTGGCACTGTGGCACCAGGTACCTTCCAACATCATCATCATCTCACCGGATGCCCTTATTTTAACCACCTCGCTTTATCCCCTTTGTAAAGATCCTTTCGTTGTCCCCTTTAAAGGGTTAACCCATTCAAGAGCTCTACCATTTCCACGGTAGTCCGTTTATCAAAAGACAATCGATACGTTAAAAACAATGAGATCTACTCTCTTTAATTTTCTTTTCAAATTTGGTTCAGTAAAAAAATACATTACAAGTAATTTCAATTTTAAAAGAAAACCAGGTCACTATTATCTGACAGTTTTTATTTCATTTATTAGTCCGTTACTCCAAGGTAACGGAAATGGCATGATATTAACTAGTTGGTACGCTATCAAAAACTAAACAAGGACATTAATTCAGCTATAATGTCAGTTTAATTCGTAACTTCATACTTATACATAAAACAAAAATGATTTGAGAACGCTTTTACTATTTTTTTTATAGTGTAATAGGCGAACGTTTGACTACAGTTTGCTTGATGGTAAGCGACCAGTTCACTCTTGTTTTGTATGAGAGGTTGTAACATTTGGGACAACCCACCCAGGGAGCTCATTCCATAATTTGGCGGTTTTCCAAATGAACGTGGAGCTGAAGCGTTGAACTATCTAATATTAATTATAACCTTAGACTCGAAATGTTGAGACCGATCAAAATTTTGCGTAATATAATAATAGAGTATAAATAAGTGTTAAATTAATTGAATAATGATTCTCAATTGTATACGACTGAGGAACCTGTACTCTTGTACCTAATAAGAGTACAAGGCATTCGCAATTAAATTCATAATCCCAAAAGTCCGTTACAAATAACACAGCATAATTACGTATGCGTTAAAATTACTAATGACGTGTTCAAATCTACGTCGCGTCGGTTACCTAAAATAATATATAACAGTGATTCGTAGGGCGCGTTGGATTAAAGCCAAATGATTTGCATAGAAATAATGTTTAGACATGAGCGGTATTTCTACAAATTCGTAGATAATTCAATCATGTTAGAGTATCAGTCGTAATTTCATTGACTAATGAAAAAATAACTATTAAATTTTATCAATTTGCGGACTTGTCCCTTGAAAGCGATATTTTTTCAGCAACAAATTACTTTGAAATTTTATTTGTGTCCCAAAAAAGTTAAATCTCTAACTCATATTATTGTTCACTTCATAGGAAGAGTCGAAAGTCTTGACAATTCCTAAAGGTTCCTTAATGTTGTATGAAAACCAACACGTTCCTGTGTAGTGAAATTGAATAAATATGTACAATAAGTTGCAATTATTATTTTTCTTTTCATATTTTTCTTTGTAGAAGGGAATTTTATTTTGACAAGTTAACAATTCGATGAGCTTTTATGCAATATGTAATCAGTTTTATCTAATATAGTGGTACGAACCTGTGTTATAACCTTACAATAATTTAGAAATATCGACTACATGTTTTGCTGCTTGGTACTCATTTTACTCAGACTCATATTAATAGTACTGAAATTAGTAAAAGCTTACTAGTTTAATTTATGTATACTGAAGTTGTACCTTAAATTAGGCAATAAATTCGTTGTAAGAAATCAAGAGCTACAAATCTTATTTCATATTGCAGGAAACCAATGTATATTTACGAAGATGTATCAGTTACGTAAGTAAGGTTAAATGCATTTAGATTAAAAATAGACGTTCTTCCGTCCGTCTTGCAGAGTTCGACGTGTATTTGCTGAAGATCGATTCTAATCCGTTTCACAGAAAGCGATAATATATCATTTGATGTCAGAAATCTCAAATAGATTACCAAAATTCCTATAAATAGACTCGAAATAAACATGTAAACATTCGAAAATCGACATCTTTAAGATAAGAATTGCAACAGTATCGGACATATAACAGGAAAGCATCATACGGCATACCAGATGTCTTTTTATCTATTTATCGATAGGTACTTGACTGTCAAGTGTTTGTTAAATTACTTAATGGATTAATAGATTATACCACTATTTTTTTTTACTTTTAGTATGTAGATTGATGAAATCATCAATCTAATTTTGCGTGAAAATTTGATTATTTTCAAATTTTTGCACTTAACTAAATAATCAATAAAAATGTTTTTTTTAAATATACATAATTCTTTATATAAAAAAATATTCTGGTGGTAATAAGGCACTCCTAGTAGCGGATCACATCCATTTATCCCGAGTTATAAAGACAGGAGTCTCGCTAAAGGAGTTCTAATCTAAGCATCTCTCATTTACGTATAACGTTTACTTTGAATTATCAGACAATTGACCGCCATCTCGAATTATATTTGCGTCGTATCTAATGCGTCTAAGGGGCTTGTCACACGATGTCACACTTCGGTGATACCCTCCCTCCCCATTAACGTGTGACGTACTTTATGGATGGCCCCTAAGAGTCTGTCTACGTAGGAGTTCGACATAGCCCATGGTCCTTCCAAGATGGCCAAGGGTACCCTTGGAAGATTACCCCACTATAAAAAAAAATTAAAATACTATAAAAAGTTATACAGTTACATAAGTTAAATAGACACTTACCTATCAATCTCCGGACGGGATATCTGGTAGACACGTCTATTGTCTTCATACCAAAATGCGTCAGCATTCATGCTGACTTCGGCACGCGATATCAGCGGGTTCAATGTCATAGAACGATTCGCCTGCATGTGAAAGTATTAAAATACGATTGGATTTAAATTAGAAATGTTATACGGACTTGTTTAATTATATATTTAACGTTAAATTTAATAAATCTACTAAAATAGCACTTTTGAATGTTAAATATTTTCATATAAAAAAATTAATTTTGAATATATCGTTGATACAATTTATTAAACGAACCCTAATATCAATTTATATAAACGTATTTACAGCTTCGTTAATAATAAATGGCTAACATTTTAATATGTATTTCCCTTAGCCTGTTTAGCGATATGTTATTTAATAACACGAAAATATAGCATTTACGCTAATTTTTTACGCTAAGTAAATAGTTATCAAATATTCGATACACATATAGTATTATCAGTTCAGTTTGCCAGTCAGTTAGTCAGAATCACTTCAGTTATCACATGCAACAGAATATTGATAAAATACAGCATGAAAATGAAATTACCTGAAAGTACTGAAGAGATTTGGTTTTAATGAGTGCGTTGTTATCGGCTATTTGATCTGTCCTCGGGTCTACGATATCGAATAGATAACGATTTATTGCCAACACTAACTGTTTGCACCAAACCATGCTTATGTGATCCGAGGACACCCACACTCCGGGAATTGATGTTGCCTGATTGTAAAATTAACATCATAGGTAAGTACTATACTTAAAGCGGATAACTTGCTTTTTGCTTGAAAAATTGGCTAGAACTAGACGTTTGAGGAAGAAGGAGGATGTATCCTTCTTCTAAACCAAAGGAGGATCATCGACCAGTCGAACCACTGACTGGCCATTGGGCTCCCATGGTTCCATGTCGAGAAGTTGTATAATGCTAAGTCTCGAACAAATATCGTAAGTGCGATTCAGAACTCTGCGTATTAGTAGTCGCTACACGTGTCTGGATATGTGAAATGGTTTCAGCAAATATCATTGGTTTCACCTGAGTAAACATATAGTATACTAAACTGACTTATTATTATTTTTATTAGTATAAGAATTTTCAAATATGGCTTAGCTTCGTACTATCGGTTACAGTCGCACATTTAGATATCTATTTTGATAATAATTTAAATTATATGTTATATCGAAAAAGAGAGTCAGACACGGCGGAGAACCCACTAATAATATTTATAGTAACATAATTATATTATTATATTACCTATTATCTATAAAACAATCTTACTAGTAAAGAATAGAAAAATTAGTAAATTTTTACGTAGTAATTCGTGGAAGTAGAAAATATATTTTATCAATAGTAATCCACATTACCTACTTTCATGTGCCATAAATCTTTAACATTACTATATAACCCGAAAATGAATTGCAACCCAGGGAATCGAAATAAAACCTGGGTGAAAGTACACTTCAATCATCATATTTCTGTCAAAGCATGACTATTAGTAGTTCTAGATTACGTTGAAATAGATAATGTTTACAAATTTATTAAATTAGGTCCAACTGAACAACCTACTTGTACTTAATTTACACAAATTGTGTAATAATAGAATCCTTATTATTATTATCATATAACCATTAAGGTCATAGCTCATTAGAGCCACCCTAGGATCCTAGAAATAACTGCAACCCCATATAGTCCAGTATATAATATAGATAATAGATAAAAAAATTGCATTATGAATCAAGTCGTCACGTTTTTCAAACAATTTGAATACTATATACGTATATAGTATTCAAATTGTTAATACGTATTAGTAGTGCATATTCGTATTTTCTATGTTTAAAATAGCGATAATTCGAGATCAGTGCACCGTACAAGAAAAGTGTTGGGATCTTTTTTGTAGACAATTTTACGATCTACAAACTTTGTCTGAACCATTTTTCGATAGCTCAGAGCGATGCGCAAAAAACGCAAATTTGTGACCTTTGACCTCAAATAAAAAACAACGCACAAGGGGATCAATGGGGACTTATGACATATCATTTGTAATGACGTATTCAAGGCCTGCACAAAAACTCAGTTTGTTGCGAATTAATGCATACTGGAATATCTATATTGACTGAACTAATAAGTGTTATTATTTCCTGCCATGACTTAAAAACGTAAAATACATATAGTAAAACAGTAATTTCACAAGACAATTTACTCACCACGGCATCAATATGACTATCATTGGAGCCAATCAAGCTAGCTGGTACTAAAACATCTCTTGGCCCACCTCCCAAACTTATAAGAACCTTCCGATCATGTATATTTTTATAAGGCTTTACATATATGTTCCATTCTAATTCCATCAGCTTATAATAGTCATTCATTGCTGTGTCAAAATTAACTATGGGTGCTTTTAAGGGGGTGGCAAGAGTAAGCGCAATATTAGTTGTGTTTATTGTACTGGGATATGCTAATAATCTCTTTGCAATTAAACCTCCCTAAAAAATAATAAAATAAATCTTGAGAAACTTAACTTCAGAAATAGTGGCTGGTAAACCATGGATAATATATAGCAGCATATATATTCTATAATTTAAATTTGTAATTATAGATTTAAACAGACATACAAACTCTTCATTTTAATACATTAACATTTATATGTTACTAACAATTTATATTTCTTATATCTATATATAAGAAATAAAATGTAGAAATATAATTTGGTATGTTATTACATAAGGTAATCTTCACAACAGAGGTATTTAATCTGAAAACTATGTTTTATGAAAAAAGCACTTACCATAGAATGACCAATTAATATCACAGATGATGGTATTGATTTGGTATATTTGTGGTTTTTATACAAGCTAAGAATTTTGGAAACACATGCTGCTGCAAATTGTGTTTGACTATGAAGGACACCTCCATAGAGCCCTGAAAGTTCCTCATTGAAGCTAACTAAAAAAATTAATTATTATATAAGCACATTAAGAAATGACAAGAACTGTGATTTTTTAATAACATAAGTTGTTTAAGCCAATTGGATTCTTGCTTATTCTTTGACATATTAAACTTATTGAAAACAGATTAAAAAAGATTTTTGTACAATATTCACCACTTACTCGTAAAATAATCAAAATGATTTTCATATCCTTTGGATATAGCTTTCCTTAAGGCAACTGATGCTAATGATCTAGCCTGCATATGACTCCCAGAGTTCCCAGGCAGAAACAAAACTGGTATTCCATCAAACCTTAAATATATACAGAGAAATAGAATTAAATCATTACTTTAATTGTGTGAGAACTCTATGCATTAGAATCTAAGTAAAAAAATCAAATTTTGAAATAATGTGAAACCGTCCCCTACAAGGTACTTAATGTTTCATTGTAAACATGTTTTATAGACTGGACTGAATTTCATTAACAACAATATCTCCCTTATCAGTTATAAATATAATATTGTAATTAAAATAACAGAATTACCACATTTTTCGCGCTCTCTCAGTATACCTTCCTTCACTGTATGCATATAATCCATATTGTGGAAATATTTTATTTTCTTCCAAAGAAATTCTCTAGAAGAAAAAAATATTGCTAATACAAGCGTTTTTAAAATAAATTTATTTATTAAACAATTATATTTACCCACCACAAATTGAGGATATTCAAACATATAAGTCATCACACAATAATTTGTTTTGTCACTGAAGTTCATATTTAAAAGACCCACAAAATAAAGTAAAAGAAACAGACATGAAATTAATTGGAAAATACTCGAGCTCACCCACTTGGATACATTCATTTTTTACAAATAATATACACTAATTTAGAAATTCGAGAAAAGAAGCAAAAGCTTCATTACATCATATATTATTATTAAATGTGATCAAGTAATTCCTAAAGCGATCTCAACACGAAAACTTGATTCATACGCATACGAACATAATATTAGGAATACTAAACATACGTATTTTATTAAAAAACTTAATAATGTACGACCTTAGCGATATGTACACACATTTTGGGAAAAGCGAAGAATAACATTTGAAAATTGAATAGAGAAACAAATACTGACGTCTGACACTGATTTATTTTGACACTGACTGTAACGTTCAAAATTGTGTAATATGAAATCCAAAGTTATCAGAATATAATATTATCTTAGTTTTTCAATTTTAATATTAATGCGAAATGTTGAATGTTTGAACTAAATCTTTTTAAGAACTTTAAAAGTACTAAGTAATGCTTTCGCTGGATGCATGTAATAACATGTGCAGTGCCAGTGCCGGAGTTTGGCTTTAGAGCAAAGTTCCGGGTAGCACTGCATTGGCTATGGGCTGGCGTTTCTCTTTCCATCGGGAGTGCGTCCAGCTCGTCTCCTTACTTCTTAGAATAAAAAAAAAATTAACAAATGTTTTTTTTTAATTTGACATTGATCGAAATGTCGCACTTTACTCTGTAATTAAAAAAGTAGAACTATTATTTCAAACTTTTAATTTTAATGTGTGAGTAGTTATCACCACTCATAAATTCGTACGGAACTTTACGGCTCTGGAGTGGGTTGCCGGACTTTGTAATTGAAATAATGAAATGGTTTATTTTAATGGCATGCAATCTAATGATAGTAATAAGTTATGATGAGTTCTCGTCTCGTGCTCTTTTTTTTTGTTCTCAGAATACAGAGTATTCGGACACTAAGAAAATTTTAAATTGTCAAAAAAATTATAATACGTTGTCAATGTCAAAATGATGTACCATATCGTCGTAAGACATATTCATATTTCATATGTCAGTTTTTTTTCATAAAACAAATCAAATTGCATACTAAAGCGAAAATCTGATAATAAGTTATATTAAAGTGTCCTCAACAATCATCCTTTGATAAAGTTATACACCTTGACATATTTCAAAAACATAAACAAACTATTAGCGTGGTCCGCGTATATAAATATATCTATATCAGTATTGATTCGAATTTCTATCAGAAGTTTGGTAAACATGGGTGCTTTATTTGTAATCAGTTTGTGTATTATATTTTTTCCAATGGCATTCTTGGTTCTTAGAGCTATTTATCTCATCAGTACCATATACACTCGCCGTATAGGATTGCATGTTACTAATAGATCACTGCGCACCGTTTTATGTATTGGTTCTGGTGGACATACAACTGAGATGTTGACGCTAGTTTCACGAATGAAGTTAAATAAATATACTCCCCGCCTGTATATAATGGCAGATTCGGATAGCACAAGTGAAGTTAAAATATGCAAAGTTGAAAATAATAATAGTGACTATAAAATATCGAAAATTCCTAGAAGTAGAAATGTTAACCAACCTTATATTACGTCAGTGTTAACTACTTTATATGCAATTATTTTTACAGTTCCTATTATTTATAAGTTCAAACCTAATTTAATATTTTGTAATGGACCAGGCACCTGTATTCCAATTTGTATTGTTGCTTTTATAATGAGATGTCTTTGTATTGTTGATTGTAGAATTATTTATATTGAAAGTCTTTGTAGGGTGAGAACACTCTCACTCTCTGGGAAAATACTACAGTATTTTGCTGATCTATTTGTAGTTCAATGGTTACAATTACACAAGGCTTGTATTAGAAGTTCTTATTATGGAAGATTAACATGAATTGTCTCATTGTTTTGATCAGCAGAATTTATATGTTGTATTATACATGTAATAAATAAAGTATAAAGATCTCATTTTTTTAAATATATTTACCCATGTATTATGGAGGTTAACAGTAAAAATAAAACAAATTTCTTATAAACATAGATGTATTCCCCATATGAATAAAGGTACATCAATCAGATCAACATCATTTTATGTACATTAATATTTATATCTTTCTTATAAATTTCAATCAATGTAAATTGTAAATGCTTCAGTCTTCACAACATTCAAGTTGAATTTTTACTTCTTATCAATAGATGTCAAAGATCCCAACATTTTACCATCTTATCAGCACAATATTACATAACAATTGGTTTTATGTAGCAATAATATTAAGCTACCTACTACAATGCATGAATTAAAAATTATTAACAAAAATAAAGAACATAGGAACCTAGAGTAAAATTGAATCAAGAAAAATATTTGATGCAAAAATACAACATACTTAAACAGAGAAGTCAATATGTAAAAAGAAAAATCATTTAAAACTTACAACCAATAAACAAGGATTCTAAGAAACAATATTCGAGAAATAAATTTGTTTTAAAATATTAATATTATAAGTGCATTTAACCTTTTGTATTTGGCTGTATAATAATTACATGTGTAAAAAACTGCATTATCTTTCATTATTGTAATTAAAAATTATAACACATAATTATGGAACTGTTCTAAAATTAGAAATATTTTAATAAAAAGTTTTTCGAGCAATATGTACTATATTGAAGAAGGTATATTGTTTGTGCTCTAGTTATTGATTTATTTAATATACCTTTTTAACAGTAATAGTAGGGCACTTCAGAAATGAAACAGTTAACTTGCAATCACAGTAGTATCTTCAACACTTCAATAACAAGCAATAAGGCAACATCTTTACATTTAAGTATACATGAAACAATGTAAAGTGATGTCGAGTTAAATAGTCATTAGTCTCTTATCTTTAGTATTAGGCACAAGTATCTTAAAAATGTTACTTTTACTCATTCCTAAATTCATTGTAAATAAGTTAATATCCGTCTTACTCTAACTTATGTCTAAAAACATCTTAACACTGCCAACAAGAAAAAATTTTAGGCACATCAATACTAATTATAGTTGACTATGTTTTGGAACATAAGTACAAAGAAAAAAATAAGTAACCTTATATACCTATGCTATTTAATAAGAAGCATTTCAAGGCTTGCTATCATCAACAGAATTGGTTTGGTTACTAGTTTCTTGCTTAACATTGCTGTTGTTTTTGTCAATATGATATTTTTCATCATCAATAAGATACATAGCCTCATCATATGTAGGTGGTGGAAGTTCTGAGCTGGATGGTTTACTGGTAGCAGCATTAGCAATGAGTGCGTCATATGAAGGTGGTAAGGTTGCACTTGATGCAGTTCTCGGCACCTGTCCACTGTAGGCTTGTTCTGCTTGCACAGTTGCCATATCCTGGAATAGTTATTTAAAAATTACAAAACATTCATAATAGACATAATGACAACATGAAATTGAATATATTAATAGAAATTCTATATACATGATTAATAATTCACGGTAACATTCAGTGACCAAATAAGTTTATTAATAATATAAGGAAAAAGGTGAGTCATTGAAATACTACATTTTATCAGGCAGTTTACAAAATGTAAAATAATTGCTGCAAATGTTACAAATTCTTAAAAATGGCAATGATAATGTTTGCAGTATTTGCTAAAACATATATTTGATAAAACTTTTTGGGTTAAGGTTAACAGTTGAGGCATATTCAAACAATCAATAAACATGTATATAAATCATAGTGATAATGTAAAGAATAACTGTTCCATTCTAAACTTTCTATTGATATAATTAATTCACACGGAAATTTCACACACAAAAGTTGGCATTCAAATCACAAATGTAATATCACTTACTCTTATAATTGCGCGCTGATGAAGAAGCATCTGAATAACACTTTTTCTTCGCAAGTATAACATGCTTTTAACTGCAACCATCATCCCAGAACAAATAAATATGGGGCCCACAAGCCACATGTGTCCCAAATTACTTAAAATGTAACCATCAGCGTCACCAAGGGCAAGAACTGTTATGACAGTTCCTACAGAAAATAAGACCATGGACAGAACGAAATAAGAATAACTCGTACAGTCACATCTCCCAAATCGCTGATCTTCATCTAGATCAAAATCACGATGCCGTAATCGATGCAAGCGTTGTCGTATAAAAGGACTATCAAAAACTGTCGCCATTTTACAAAATTTGTAATTATTTTCAGGCAATAAAAATATAATATTAAACAAGCATTTTTTAAACAGTAATTTTAACACTTTCGGCTAGTAAAAAACACTTCTAGATTAACTTTTCCCCTACGATATTGGTATTTGGTAGTGACTATGGACACTGGACAGATGTTTTATTTTTGTGAAGTCAAGCAACGTAAAGTGTAAACCATAGATTACATTGCAAGAGTTGTGGTCTATACAGGCTACAGATAGAATTAAAACATTGGTTATTATCATTATTACTACTTTTTTATTTACTATCTGTAGTTTTTATTTTTTACCTTGTAGTTTTTTCTTTTCACCAAATTTTTAATCATATTAATATAAGTTATAGGTATGTCTTTTTGTTCACTTAAGTATTATCGCGGACATTTTTCTAAAATTGTTGATAAAGGATTAATTCTGATAAACAAATTTTTAGGTAACTTGATCAGTTTATAGTGCGTACGCAGCGCACTTAAAGTAAAATATTTTTTCCTATTTCTGCCTCGTTTTTATATCATAATTACACATCTATGCGCCTATTTTATTGTGGAAAAATAATCATAAAACCTACAGCCCAGAGCCCTCGGCGTTGGTCTGCAGGTGCCAGGTAGGTTAGTTCGGACTTTTACCGACAAAAACCTCAGCCACATACAGCATAGACATCCGCAGTTTAGGTAATGACAAGTAACATTGACATCTCATAGGACACTGGCAAGTGGCACTGCGTAAATTCAAGATTGGTTGGCTTATATTGTGATGACGTAAAATGTTTTAATATTGTAAATATTTCCGAATTATAATGCTTTTGTGAATTGACTTTTCTTTAATTTGAATGTGCGGTACAATTTGGCTCAATTGTGTTTTAATTTTGTGTATTTTTTTATTAAAACTCAATTTTGTAGCGAAATGACTCTCATATTGTGTTTTATCTTTTTTATATTAAGTGCTGCAAAAGGTAAGTTCATAAAATATTTACTTTAGAAAAACCTAATTGCTTGCTATCTGCAACATAATAGATTGTTACCCCTTGAAAACTAAATTATACTTTAAAAATTGTTATCCTACGATTGACTTGACATATGTAAAAGCAATGTTTATATTTTTTTAGATACCTTGGCGTTAAAACTGATAGTTTCGAATAATGGACCAGCTGTGCGAGGTTCTAACATAACATTTACAGCAACAGTTCTTGGATACTCAGGAGAAAATCTCAAGTTTGTTTATTGGGATGATGTGCAGCCTCAACACAGTGCTGAAGTAAGTTACTAGATTTCATATTATTTTCCCGATATATGATTATTCCTTTTACTATCAAAATAATTAATATCAGTATCCTCTTAATGTATTGATCAAGCTTTAAACCATTACTTACCTACTAGCTACCTAAGGTTACCTAAGGATTAATAATTATTCTAGATCCTTGGTATCTGGTATTACAAACTTTATTAATATGAATCTCATAAAAAAAGTAGTTTAAAATGTGTTTAATAAATACACACAAACTTAACTTGTCTACAATATGTTCTACTGAAGATTATAAAAATGATTGTTTAAGTTTACAAACTGAAACTATAGAAAAAGTATAAAAAAAATATAATGACGAAAAGTAAAATGTGTAGTTAAAATGGTTTGCTATAAAATGGTCTCATAACATAGTGGTAAAAAGGTAAATTTTATTAGTCTAAAACATAGTGGTTTTCTTGACCATGTGTAAAGTTTGAAAGTTTGCTATTTCCCTGTATAGTTAACATTTTATTTATGATAATGAAATATAATAAAGGCTTGTAAATGTAACTAGATACAACATATTTATTTAAACAGTTGTGAATTATAACAGTTAAATTCTTTAAATAATAGAAAAATATGGTAAGTAAATATAAGCCAAACTAAACAAAACAATAGCATAAGTCTGTGGTTTCCATATGTAATAAAATATTTAATTCCATATTTTTCAGGTTGTCATACAAATTTTGTATTGTGATAATATGTATTAGTGTTATGATAGATACAAGAATTTTCATTTCTAGACTTATTTCTCTACAATTTCATATAGTTTAAAATCTAACATCTTTTCAAAAGTATTATCTATACTAATATATAAAGCTGAAGAGTTTGTTTGTTTGAACACGCTAATCTCAGGAACTACTGGTTCGAATTGAAAAATTCTTTATTTATTGAATAGACAATTTATCGAGGAAGGCTTTAGGCTACATAACATCACGCTGCGACTAATAGAAGCGAAGATATAATGTAAAATGTGGAAAAAACGGAGAAAATTATTCATCTTTGAGGGCTTCCTTTGCGTGCGCTGCAAAAACGGTTCAAGATACCAAAAAATATGAATGAAAGACTTATTCCTCTTTAAATGATCTAAAAAAAAGTTGGCGACAGTATATGTCTATCTTCTAAGATTGACTCACTATAACATAATAATAGAAATAGATCCGACGGGGACGAAGTCGCGAGCAACAGCTAGTATCTTTATAAGTATTAAGGTGAATTGCTCATAACTGTATATAATATTTCTTTGACAGTTCGTTCAAAAGTCAAACATATCCAAATGGACAGTGGAATACCCTCGAAGCCTGTATGATGCTGGTGAACACACAGT
>DWAJ01003112.1:0-15555 GCA_018238005.1 Eurema mandarina
TGCTTATTTAAACGTTATTACCTTTTCAAATAGGACTATGGCTCGAACCAGTGGCGTAGCTAGCATCGGTGGCACCCGGGGCGGATTTTATAGGTCACCCTAAAACCCAAACAAACTGTTCAGGCGGTAGAATGTCTGGCACTGTGGGGGTACCCACCCAGTCGGTCTTCTGCGAAAGAGATCTACCCCCGGTAAATAAATTTAACTGAAGATAAATTTAGAGACCTACTAAGCGGTACGAAAATATCTACAGGACATCTTTATCGAGGAAATCATCAAACATCCAAACGCAACCTTCAAAGTACCAGACATCAAGAACAACATTGCTCTTGTGCGGCTTAAAAGCGAAATGGATTTCTCTCACAGTAAGTTACTATACATAACTTACGATTTACTTCATATCCATCTTTTATTTTCCATGTTCTATTTCTACAGCCTTTGTCTTCTTAAGTCTAAACGAAGAGACGATCTAATGATTCAGTGACACGTTTGATTAATACGTACTAGTCTCTAGATCCTGGATCAATACCGGGATAAACACTATCCTATGTGTTCCAGGTTCAAATCTAGTTGCATGTCAAAGTTTAGCCAAATCCATACAGTACTTTTTGCGTGAAAGAGAAACAAACTTCCAACATCCATATTGAGTATGGACTCAAAAATTTTCAGATTTATAATAACAGTAAGAATACTATGATTTTCATGTAAAACCCGAAATTATCTCATAGTTTTATAAGTTACTTACGTTTACAGGAAACATAGCACCTATTTGCTTGCCATTGTCAAGAAACATTCGAAATAGTTATAAAGGCGGAAAAACTGGAGTAGTCGCTGGGTGGGAATTCTATGACAGAAAAAGAAATTTCTCTAACTTCCTAAAACTACCTGCTGCTGTACAAGATACACAGGACTGCATACGGCTGTTATATAATAATAGGTAAAAAGTTACTTAAAATCTAAATCCGCACTAACTGGAAATATTTTTTGATAATCAATAATATAACTCTGTGCCATTCTCTTATAGGCGCTACTAATACATATGCCAATATACTTAGCCTGCAATATTTCCATTTTTGCTACATCAAAAGATAAAAATACGCTTTGCTAAGAATTCGAAGTATGTTGTGGAAGCAGCAACCTAGCCTGTTGTGATATCTTCAAAAGAGAACATTTATCTATGCGATTGTATAATTTGGTAATGTTGTAGACCAGCTTAAAGTATATTTTTGTCCCAATTTTCCTCCAAAAATATCATCAACAAAGTATTTTATGTAGATTTATTTGGCTTTCACCCGGTTTCTCTTTTACAGGCAAGAATTGACGCTTGAAAACTTTATCTGCGTGAAAATAACTCTTGCAAAAGAAAAAGCGTGCAACGCCTTAACCGGTGATGCCTTTATTGCAGTGGACATGTACCATGACATCAAGAGATACATTATATACGGGCTGTACTCGCACGGTCCTTCGAGTTGTTCAGAATCACCGGACGTTTTTGTAGATGTATCAAAATATATGAAATGGATATTAGATAATTTGAGACCTTAGTTATACTTGTAATGTAAGCAGTGGGTTCAATTAAAAGAATATTGTAAAAGTAATGTTGTTTTCTTTATCAGTGCCTTCCAATACCAAAAGGGTCTTAAGTCTCTGAAGTTTTTGGAAGTCTTGGAAATTTTAAATTAGAACTCGAACATGTAGAAAATAAATTATACCAGGCACCTCGGGAGACAGGATAACAAAATTTTAAAACTACGTTCAAGTAACCAAGTCTTTAGTTTAGGTAATTTTAAATATCCTATGTCACGTAGCTTCACAACAGTAAAAAAAAATATATCAGATCAGGGATTTCGAAGCGAAATCATTGCAAACAAACAAACCTTCAAATATCATAAATCAATTTGGAAATTTTGTAATTGAAAAAAAATAGAGTAAGTAATGTCACCTTTAAATGATTCACTTCCATACTAAAACTACAGTTTATTTAGGCTTAGTGCAAATGAACTCATCGTAAGAATAAAAATGCAGATAAACAAGAAATTCCAGTTAGCGCGCTAAATCTTGGCGATTATATCAGTAGTGTTAGAGCAGCCATGGCCATTACATGATAATATAAACAATTCAATCTGTTCCGTTAAGTGATGATCCGAAAGATGTTATAATGCTTATAAAACTTGTGTTTTTGGGAGTTCTTCTGAGTGGTAGAATAAGTTGCAGTTGGTATAATATTTATTATCTACTACTTAGCTTCTGTCTTGCTGTTAATGCATACCAAGTATCAGTAAAATCGAATTTAATATTTTTGCATAAAACAAAATTAAAAATAACGGTAAATGTTTTGTAATACAATGACTATTAAAAATTGTTACTAAGTATATGTAGCCTAGTTGAAAAAAACCCTAACAAAAATTTCGGGGCACGGGCAAGAAAGTAATTAAAACTTTTAATAATAAGTAATACCTATGTCATACTGCATTATCAAATACTTCTTGTTTATCGCACTAAAGGTCAAGGTATTTGTAACATAATACTCACATGAGTATAAGGAAAACGATGGGATTAATTACAATTGTGTAATTTAACGGTAGAAGCAATGTCTTATTAATTATATTCAACGATGACCAGTATCAACATTCAACATATTTATCTATACTAATCACAGTTATAGTAGAATCCACTTCGTGGTAACTCCTATAATATAATATGGGTTGCTTCGAGACGAAAGTGTTCTTTTTTGAAATTGGTCTGGTTTCATAATTTTCAAGGGTGGCCATCATCAATATCCTGAAGGTGATACGTCCACTCATATGCCTAGTATTATGTAAAATAAAAAGGTAAAAAATACACTGCACCAGCAAATTTAAGTGCCTTCAGAGCTAAAATTAACAGCAGACTTATGAAAGGAGTTAAATTATTGTAATCTTATCGGTATAGCAAAATATATACAGTCCTATGAGCAACAATAACTATATTTTTTATTTAAATTCGCTGCTGTCCAGAATGGACTATATGCCAACCATATCGAGCCTTATGTCAAATTATGTAATTGATAAACACTTGTATGATATAGGCCAAGATAAAATAAAGACTAATGAAATAACACGATGGAATGGCCTTTCAGAAACGTGTCCTGATTGTATGGACTACACATCGTGCCCGGCTGCCCAGGATGTGATTTCCGAAGACGCTGATGCAGGGTCCATCCAAGGGTTCTTGGACAAGTTCTGCGGAGTTCGCTACGTCGATGGAGACAGGGTCCCTAAAGTCAGTAAGAGGATACTATCCATTAATGCATTATTCGTAAAATGTTAAACATCAGTTAACAGATCATGAATCAGTAATGCGCTTACTGAAAGTTATTAGCCATTGGGAAAGTATCCTACCAATCTGAATAAGAGCTGGTAATAAATGCAATTAATTTAAAGAATTAAACAATAACATAATCGGCTTTTTGCATAAAATTAACGTTAAGTAAAACATATGATATATACCAGAATATTTTATAAATTTTCCTTATTTTGACGGATATGAGAAAACCGGTTGATAACAATGAATGGATTAAGTAATTAGTAAACAATTTTAATTAAGGACACACACTCATTGCCAATTTGCCTTAATAAGTCAGATAAGGATAATAGCCTGTTAATAATAAATGTTTTTTCTAGGTATGTTGTTCAGATTTCACCACACCCGAAGTTAACTTACCATCCGTAGCTGTATCTCATCCAAACTTTAGCCTATTGCCAAATAGATGCGGTTTTGTAGATGTGAAGGCAAAAGACTCACTTGTGGCCAATCTCTACGAGTTGCCATGGCTAGTTCTTTTTAGCTCTGACAATGGTTAGTATATACAGGGTATAAAAGACCCTCATCATCACAGCTAATTTTAGTAAAATTTAATTGCGGTTTTAAATTGAATGCCTATTTCACGACCAGGAATAGATGACCTTTTCAAAAAAAGAAAGAACATTTTCCCAAAAAATGCAATTGCAAAAAATCTACTTTGATACTATCGATATCCAAAAAAATGATTAATTATTAATGTTTTCCAGAACTCGGTAAAAACTTCGTATGCGACGGTGTTATTATAAGCGACCGGTATGTGATCACCACAGCTGCTTGTACGGATGTCTCCGGCGTGTACCACGTGCGAGTTGGCGACTACAACCCGAACACTCCCACCGATTGCTCTCCAGACACCAGCTTAAATATCTGTGAATCGCATATACAGGTCCGTCATATCATTTTATTTAAAATCTCATTTTGGATCCAATTTCTTTTTACATCGTCCCTTTTCTATGTGTCTGCCGATAACAAAAAATTCACCTGATAGCAAACCAAGATTTCGGCCTATTAACAGTTACAAAGCTAACTGCCTCGCGAATGAGTTGCCGACTTTTAAATGAGGGCACTCATTTAAAGGTAAATAAGATTTGGTGACAAACGGAATAGAAAAATAGGTTTCCGTGCAATGAAATAGTTTAATAATCTATCTTATTAATATAAAAAAATCCTTGTTTATAAGTGCGGACATGAATAACTGGATACACAGAGACGTAAGATAAATATTTAAGATGTTATCTAAAGTCCTACACTAAGGGTAGTTAGTTGGTTACTAGTTGAAGAAGCACTAACTACAGATTAACTTATATTTATTATTCTCATTTCAGGATATTCATATCGAAAAAGTTCAGCAGCATCCCAACTATACTACGAAACCAATACCAAGAAACAACATAGCGCTAGTCCGTCTTAGTGAGCCAATCGATTTTTCATTCAGTAAGTCTAATAGATTCGTATTCCATACTTAAAATAAGTATATCTTTAATCTAATAGTGTTGGTTACTTTGAATAGCCTACGGAGAGAAACTACGGAGAAAAGTAAATATAAAATTAATCTTAATATTTATGAATTACGTGTCGACTCCAAAACTACTGACCCGATTTTAAAATAAATTTGCACAATATGTGTAGTTTAATCCAACTTAAAAGATAGGATAGCTTACATCCCGGTATTGCCCCGAAAACGGGAACTACGCGGGTAAAACCGCGGGGCACAGCTAGTTTAAAATAAATTAATAAAAAAAATTACGCGTCCAAGAGCTCCTAAGAAACCAATTTTAAATTAAAATATAATATCACGAATTAATTGTGTCTTAAAATCTCACGAATCTCAAATAAACTAACAATTACATTTTCAGATAATGTCGCACCCATATGTTTACCAGTTTATTCAGACCTCATGGCTTATAACTTAGTTGGAAGTACTGGAACAGTGGCTGGTTGGGCACACGACGGAGTATATGTTATTCGAAATTATAGCCAACTTATAAAACTGAAGATGAAGGTCCAACCAGCAAGTACGTGTTCTGCAGCTCTCTCCAGGTAAAGTACTATTAAATCTTTCAAAATCTTAATCTGTCAAAAAGAGTTCTCTTTTATATGTCACCATACCCAACATTTAATGGGTATATTGACATGAAACTCATCTTCTACTCTATCAGTGTGAGGGCAAACGAGACGGCCTCATTCTGCTTTTTACATATCACAACGTTAGATCTACCCAAATTATCGTTCTGCAGACGTTTGAAATGTCTTGAAAAAGTTAGTGAGATTGCGTATATGATATAGTGTATATGTCGCAGGCGGATTGTATAATCCGCTGTATTACATTACGGCTAGCCGTTTTACAAAACAGGGCCGTTTTGCAAAGCGGCGGCTCAACGATTAGCCGTAATGAATGCGGATAAGTGAAAAACCGCCTAAATGTATTCATCGCCATATGTTAGTTTTTTAATATATTAGGTTAGGTTAGGTTAGTTATTTATTATTATAAAAAAACTTATTTACTCATCATTAATAAAAATGAATGAATTTTTTTTATAATGATACAAAACTAACCTAACCTAACCTAATTTAATAAAAATAAAGCTGAGTAATCAAGTTCTTTTTCTAATAATACAAAAACTATGACAATGATACAAAAATAATAAGAATATAAGAATTTATAATGATACAAAAACTACGCAAGACAATACGGCTAAACGTTGAACCGCCGCTTTGCAAAACGGCCCTGTTTTGTAAAACGGCTAGCTGTTATGTAATACAGCGGATTATACAATCCGCCTGCGACATATATACGAAATAAACAGACTTATGTACAGATTTTATTGAAGGTAAAATTTCTTATCTTCTTGTAAAGAAGCTATCCTCAATGTTGGTAAAAAAAATTCTGGTCAGTTTAAGACAATCCGGTATCCCGTTTTTTCTCTTGTTTCCTGAGTTAGACATTACTTCGGCAATTTTCTGGATAAGACATATTAAAGTGTTAGGGAAATAAATAGAACGAAGAAAAGTTCCTAACAAAATTAAATTATCAATTTTCAGATTGCAAGGGACCGCCAACCTGATGGAAAATGAATTTTGTGTTCTATCACAAGATGACACCTTGTGTAACACAATAGCCGGTGATCCCTTCATGGTAATCAGCAACTACAAAGACATACAGAGATACATTTTATACGGAATATATTCGCATGGAACAAAGGAATGTATTAGAAACACGCCGGAGGTTTTCGTTGATATTGCAAAAGTTATCGATTGGATTTTAAGTTCAATAAAACCTTAACCACTTTTAACGCAAATAATATCTACAAACATTACAGTACTAGATGCATCTAGTATAGGCATGACGATAGGGTATAACAACAAAATAAAAATCGGAAAAAATACATGGATATTTTTCGATTGTGTGTGCGATTGTACATTACAGTTACGGACCGTGGCTCATAACGGTCCTTAGTTGAAAAGGTGTTTAGTGGTGACGTCATACGACTTTTCACTCAATGTAAAGGTAAATTAGCTTGGAGAAATTTTTGCGTTTGTGAGTGTGCGACTGACGCCGGACTGCACGTGGCACCTGCGGACAGCGTAAACTGGTTTATTCTGGTTTTATGCGTGTTTCCACACATATCGTATCGTGTCGTTCTTTAGACGATATTTTATTGTTTTACAGTAGTCGCCTTGTCGTTTGCTCAAGGACGTGAAATTGGGAGAATTTTTTTTTAATAATGTCAAAGTCTTTTTCTTAAAACAAGTTTTTATTTTAAAGTTTGTTAACAGTGTTGCTAGGGATAAGTATTAAATTAAAAAGGAATGTTAGGATATCGAAACATTTTTGTATGGGCTAGAACGATATAGTGGAAACGCGCTCTAAGATCTGAGTAATAAACACACCACTGCATATGCAAAAATTTCTCGAGACTAACTTAACTGTATCTCCTTAAGTTTTTGTTGTTTGATAACAAACATAAGCACCAATGTAATTTGCCAATGCATGCCATTATTGTTGATAGACTGACTGGTACTGTACAATGGTTAAGTTTTCACGAACTACCTTTTTTGTATTTAAGGTTTACTCAGTCAATGACTTTTATTCTAATTAAGCCTTTTAAGATAGTGTATTTTTAAGAAAATCAATTGGTATTAGAAAAATAAATGCCTGAGAAATATTTGATACCAGAATGCTTAATTTATAAATTAATAAGATTAAAAAATGTTTGTTTTATTTATATGCTAGTTATATAATAATACGTGCTGTCAATTTGTATACTTAACTTTAAATTATGTTATACTTACGTATAACAAAAGGAGTTTCTCAACAAAAGAAATCAGAAATATTTTGTGGCAAGTCAAACTTATAGTTTCAGCCTTATTTGATAAATTTTTATAAAATGTTCCTATTACTTAATGTTTTTTTAAGTATACAATACGTATATGCATAATATATTTGTTATTTGACGACCGCGTGGCGCAATGGTGGCACAACTGCTTTCTGTGCGAAGGGTTGTGGGTTCGATCCCTGGGTCTGGGTGGTGCTATGTATGTATGTTTATGTAATTTATTCCGTTATCTAGTTGCCATAAAACAAGTTCTGCTTAGCATGGGACTAGATGGCGCTGTGTATAAATGTCCTGAAATATTTATGTATTCATTATTTATTAAACAAAATGAATTAGAATCTGTTAACTTTTTCCTTCCATCCGTCCTTTTGTAACTTGTGATTAAAAAGCGTGCATTCACACAACGCTTCGGGAAGGAAATGTAGATTATATCTTAGAAAGAAAACAATTGCAGTGCGTCAGTTTTCCACCTTCCGAAGAAGCAGCGGAGACATTGTCACGTGTACCAGTAAAACTATCTTCCGTAGACCCGTCACAACATCTTATAATTATAATAATTATAATCATTTATTGCCAAATCTAACCAATACGTTGGTAAGCAACAAGCTCCACACAATCATAATTCTAGATATAAGATTATTTAATATTAAGTTACATTATTAATAACACAATTATACATTACCAAAGTGAAGTTAAATAAAATATTTTTACTTTTCATGTTATGTCAATAAGTCAAATTAAGTTATTTAAATAAATCAATTGTAGTAGTCATGAACAGATTTATAGTTTTTTTGGGTCGACCATACGTAAAGCTCTGTTTTAAATTTTTCATGTTTTTAATTTCCAAATGTTCCGGCAGTTTATTAAACATCTTTATCGATATGCTACGGAACTTTCTCAAATATATAGGAGTCCTGGGCGTCCTTTCGTGCACGAGTTCATTTGTGTTTCTAAATTTGTCTCCGTGTATATCATAGACGGTTTTATTTTTTTTTTTAAGTTTAAGTTTAATAAGTTTTCCTCTACGAAGACGCACATTATATATTTTAATTGAGCTTTAAAATGAACCTTTGATCAAAGATCTATTAGTGTTAAGGATTATGTCAAACTTTCTCTTATGTAAAACATTTTCTACCAAGGTGTAAAAGACTTTATCACGAAAACTGAATCGACGTAGTTTTTAGATCAACTTTATAACGTCTGGCAGAGAAGCAGTCCACGGAAATAGTCTATCAATAATAAAATATCAATATTTGATAATATTCTTAAAAATATTTTGAAATATTAGCCTTTGTACTAACGTAGGTAAAAGGGCCCTTTCGAGCTGTTGAGTAAGGCCTTAACAAATCCTAATCCTCCTAATCAATCTTAATGTCTTAACAAATCCTCAAAATCTTACCTTTTCTAGCGTAGGTCTGGCGCCCTTGGCATCTTACTGTATCAGACAAATAAATAATTTTTTGTTAAATAATTTTTACAACCCACCATTTAGACAAAAATGCCGAAACTAAGTTTTTTATCAAACTGTTTTGAAAATACACCAATGTCAAGTAAAATTTATATTTTTATTACCTACATACAAAAAAATAAACAACAAAATGACATTGTGTTCTCTCATATAAACATGCCTATGAAATATTGTTATCATCTTTGGTATTCCCAACTATGTAACTGGTAATTCCCGACCGCAAACAGTTATCTTTCCTACACTTACCTATCGCCTGTTATTGTTTTGACAAGTTGCGAGCTGCGGTTATATAAGCGCAGTTTCCTTTTCCAAATAACCAATACCGGAATAAAAAGTATTCTTGGATATCCAGGGTTATTTTACGAGCATTGCGAACCAAAAGGTTGTGTAGAAGATTCAGCAAATCAATACAAACAGATAAACAAACAAAGTTATCCTCTTAATACCCCTCTTAGTACCCGTCCTGCTCGTTTGCCCGCTTTACAATAAAAAAAAACAACCAAAAAACATTTTGAATTGTTTTCCACCTGTTTGTCTTAATTAATTTCTATGGAAGTTTAAAATAATAACATATATAATAACTCCTAAACAGGATAATTCTAAGCATTATTACGAATTATTTTAATAAAACACAGAAACGGATACTCAATATCAGTGTCGACATATCAGTGCACTTTTATTATTTAACCTTAACAATCCAAACAGAATTAGCCTCTGGCTACGTAACTCTACAGAGAGGTTATCATACACAATATGGGAAAACCTATCACGCTATTACAAATAACTACAAAACAGTAGAATTTAATATTTAATTGAGTAGAATACTTAGGAGTAGTAGTTATTTATACACGTGAGTAGCATAACACGTTTTGATCTACCGGTGTATGACTATACATGATATACAAGATACATATATAAATGGACGAACAATAAGCTTGTATATTTTTATTTTATCCTTATTACGTATGCGTTCTTCGACTCACGAAATCAGTCGCTTTCCGAAGCCGACCAGCAACGAACGTGTATCTACGTTGGACATTCTGAACACTTGTAAACATGTTTCTCAAAGCGATTACTGTTTTTATTCTTGCTGTGTTTAACCCGGTCACTAATGGACTAAGTAAGTTTTTATAATTTGTTTTTTATTTTTATGTTTACATATAACTTTATTTATAAAAGATATCGTATGTTACAGTAAGGTTAAGATGTATAAACGTCATTGTGCAGATTTCGCCTTGAACCTAAACAATAACAAAATACAATAAATGGCGCCTTATAAGCATAAGAACCCTAATAATGCCTTAATATAAAAAAAATCGTTTTACTGCTTCACTTCAAAATACAGTCTTTCTTGTTTTCTTGCGTATATTCGTTAATTTGACTTATAATTACTAAAGACGCTTAAAGGTCTTTTTATCTAACGGGTTAAAGGAGTTTGTTATTTTGTCACGTAAAAAGTGTCAAGTTTGACCCCTAGGGACCCTCTTGAAACCTTTTTGGAATATCTTTAATTACGTTTCAGCGATGTATAAGTGTTCTAATTTAAAAGCTTATTAAAAGAAATTCGATTTTCCAGAACAATGCAACGATTGCCAACAATACACGAAATGTACAGCAGCTTTGAATCTCGTTATGAAAAGTATGGACGAATCAACGTTGGAAAAGTTCCGGCGCGCCCAGTGTGGCTTTGATCCCAGCTCTAGAGAAGTGATGGTAATATCAAATTTTAAGTTTATGCATAAGTCAAATGAATCATTAATGCAACCGTCATCTTAGTAAATACTTGATGACCCGTCCCTCATTTTAAGGATTCAAGTTATCATAGAACTGATTTTGATTTTCCTAAGAGGATTATCAACGTCATAATTAATAATAATTATTATCTATCAAAGTTGAACAAAATTTTTGATAAGAAACTTTTGTTCCCAAAGGTATGCTGCTCCGATTTTGAAAAAACTGCATTATTTAATAGACAAGGAGAAGATTTCGACCAAGAGTGGTCCAAAAAATTAAAACTACTTCCAGCAGACTGCGGTGATATCGACGGCCGCCGCATAGTTGGAGGAGAAATTGCTAAAATCTATGAATTCCCATGGATGGCTCTGATTTCATACAGTACACGTAAGAATAAAATAGTTTCTTTAAAAAATGTTTCTAATCAAAATGCTTACAATGCCTAATCTATATTTCTATATTATATAAAGAGATTTGATTGATTGTTTGTTTGAATTGAATGGACTCCAAAAAGACTAGACTAATATATAATTCGGAAGAGACATAATCTTGAGCTACGGAATGAACATTAGCTCCTTGTATCAATATGGTCTTTCGATCTATAGTCTTTCGATCTATATTAGTCTATAACTACGTCTTATCAATGAACATCAAAACTAATGTCCTTGTCTTCACCAGGCCTTGGAAATCAGTTCAAGTGCAGCGGTTCGATCATCAACTCCAGATACATCCTGACAGCTGCTCACTGTCTGCAAAATGAAACTATAGCTGGAGTTCGAGTCGGTGACTTTGACGTGAGGTATTCGACCGATTGTCAGGGAGAAGGGTCAGACCTCGTTTGCGAATCACATTTGCAGGTATCAACATATCATGTCTAAAAGTTAAATGCTTGAAGCAATAGTCGTGAATATAGTATAATTTTTCAATAACCTGGAACCTTAATGCTTTGCTCATACGATACTAATTGAACTGGCTCATGTTAAGCAATATGTATATTGATAAGGGAATATTAAAATAAATTATTTGTTTTAGAATATGTATGTTGAAAAGACTATTATACATGAAAACTATCAAACATATCCACATTCTGAAAATGACATCGCTTTGTTGCGAGTTGCAGAAAATATCGATTTCACACACAGTAATTTTAAAAACCATTTATGAATTTAATGTAAAACAGCATACTATCTTTATATAGTGCATAAATTTCCTAAATCGGACAAAAAAACTAACTCCAATGTAGTTTGGATGGGATTGCACAATGTTGCATTTTGATGCACCATTTTGTTGCTCGGTTTTTCAAAGTCATCATTAAAAATATCAATACATCTCTTAAAGGATTTAAGTGTCTACAATTATTTGAATCACTCAAATAATAATAATATCAATTAAAATTCTTTATTGTTAATACACACGTATGTTGACAAACGGCAGCCTTATATCACTATGAGTGATCTCTTAACTCAACCATATTAATTCACCTTAGGTATATAAAATATATTGTAAGCTTTTGTTTCTCAGATTCAGTTTTAGTTGTTTCTGATGTTCTTGCTTCTTTACATTAACGTGAGAATAAATTTATAGGAAATGTAAAGCCAGTATGCCTCCCAGTACTATCAAGCTTACGAAATAATGATTTGACCGGGGAACAAGCCACGGTCTCCGGCTGGGGGCTGACTGAGACCGGCAGAGAGTCCAGTGTACTTCTCAAAGTCCGGATTCCGATCAAAAGCGACCAGCAGTGTCGAAGCTTTTATAACAGGTATGTTTTATTGACCAGCTGGACGACGTGACCTTAAACCCTACACCTAGTTTTTCTCTGCTAAAAACGATTTGCTTCCTTCAAGGACTATTTTAAATAGAATAAGTTTAATAAATAGTTCTGCACTTTGCAACACATTTGGAGCTTGTTTTTATGTGGTAGAATATGTTGTTGTTTATATTGACCGTATTTCCTTTTGTGTACAATATTTGATTAAACAATCATTTATGATTTGCTCATGTAAATTATACTTCCCAAATTAAAACGGTTAATTCAAAAAGGACGTCATTATTTTCGAGTGTTCACCTCCACGTGAATGCGTTGCTAACATTTAAAACAGAAACGGATTTATAACAAATGTATCAGAGTGAAAGAGAAAGAGCATATTCTTAAAGCTTCCCTGTTTTATAGGCGAGCAGAGTCCGGTGTTGACAGAACTGTGAACAAATTCTGCGCAGGAGATATTAATAAGGATTCCTGCAAGGGCGACTCCGGCGGCCCGCTAGTCATCGAGTCTAAATACAACGATGTATATCGCTTCGTACAGTTTGGTGTCGTGTCATACGGACCTATTCGATGCGGATCTACCTTCCCAGGAGTGTACACGGACGTCAGAAAGTACCTTAATTGGATCCTCGAGAAAATAGAGGCATAGTTATACGACGTAAATTATAAAAAACGAATAAATTGTAAATCCTAGGTAATACGGTGTTCATCGATGCATTTATGATAATAAAACATTTTTTTGTATGTATAAACGCGTAATGTATTAATAAATTGCCTTTAACTGTCTTAAAATTTTATATCTAGTAGTGTTTGGAACGTTTCATACTTTTCTTAATTTAACTTGAAATTATGTATACGAGTATTTATTTGTAATAAGAATCTTTATCTTCACAAAACTGAATCCGTAATAAAATAATTTTAACATTCTAATTCGTTTCTCTTTCCTGATATTCTCATTTTTATTATTTTTAAATGCTTAAAAATACTTAATGTAAGGAAATTTGTGAGATGTATGGATGAATGGAGGATGATTTGATACTATTTCACATAGGTACTTTAACACAAATTATCCCGGTTTTGTCGCGGGAATAGAAATTACGCGGGTAAAAGAGTGAAATGTGGGTAGTCGAGGATAAATACAAACATATACGAGTAATATGACTGTATTATGTAATTTAAATATGCATCTTTATAAGAAGGTTGTTGCTTTGTGTAACATGTATGTATTAATAGAAAAACGTATATGTAATTTATCCGATTTCTAGTTGCCTTAAAAAAGCTTTGGTAGACGACTAGACGGCGCAGTGCTAAAATAAGCATCCTTAAGTATCATTATTAATAATATTGTATTTATATCAATACAGTAATAGATTAACCCATCTCAATAATAAAGTATAATTAATTGAAGCGCCATCGTGAGCTTGAGTAATGGCAGGAACGGGTGATGAAAATGGATGAATATCAAACACAAATATATATTTTATTCATAGTAACCCCAGATGGCAGAAAAATAGAACTTATTACAGTGTAGAGTGAATACTATCGGCCCTTGAAAGCCCGTAGAAAGCAGCTAAACAAGTTTAATAAAATCAAATGAAACTCAATGAAACTGTATAAAGCACGCAGTTTCCGTTGTACATATCCCTATATCCTGACAAACTCTTGCAGCATGGATAGTTTTTAAATTTTCCTTCAAAATCGAACATATGTTTTAAAGAATAGCTTTTTTCCAGGACATGTTTGTAGAAGAAATTATACCACATCAAGGATATACGAGTTCTGGTGCGGGTGTAGCTTCTCAGAATGATATTGCTTTAATACGCGTTAGAGGGGAGATCGATCTCTTAAACCACAGTGAGTACTACATGTATACCAGCACCGGAGGCCCATGGGTTATGTCGGACTTCTACCGACCAAAACTCCACTGTTTCTCGTTCTACCGCAGCGAGTGGGGATCCCAGGTACCTTCTCAGACTCTTCCGCGGAGGACCATTTTACTCCTGCCACCCTCCTTTGTCCTATCCTTTGGACAAAAGGGATTGTCACAAATTTTCATTTCTCCTTTTTAAAAGCCAGTTTCGAATTCGTGAAGCATTTCGTGAGGCATTGCGATTCTCCACGCGCCGAGGTGTTCACACATTAGGCGAAACTTATACTCAAGTCACCATCACATGAAAAAAAATCAATAGTTATTGATACATTTTTTCTACCAGATATATCTGATAGATCAAATATACATTTTCGATGCTATTTAAAAAAATAATATTTCTTCTGTACATGTTTAACTCTGTAAAAAATTATTCTTATCTTTCAGAGAATGTGAAACCAATCTGCTTACCGGTGCTCCAAAATTTACGTAATTACGATCTAACTGGCGAACAAGCCACAGTCACTGGCTGGGGTCTCACTGAAAAAGGAAAGGAGTCTTCTGTTTTACGAAAAGTGCAAGTGCCAATTAAAAGTAGAGAAGTCTGTCGTGCCTTCAAATCAGGGTAGGTTGTATTCTTAATTTTTGTCTGACTGTGTCCAAACATTTTTTTTTACTTAGGTATTTTTTTATCTGTCTTAAATTTTTATTTATATACTAATTATGACAATAGACTCTGTATTACTAGCGACTGAAATTGTTATAATTAGAGATGGGGCGAGTACTCGGTTGATACTCGGTACTCTGCGTACTCGGCGGGGTTTTTAATACTCGTACTCGGCCGAATAACTCGGTTAATCTTTGTTATTTGATAACGAGTATATTTTGTTTAAGAAAAGAAATATATTTAGTTAGATATAATTAAAACAAGAGTGCTAACAAACTTTTTAAATTATTTATCTACTATGACGTGCAACGTGTTACGTGACGTGTCTGTTTGCAAACAATCAAGCGACTGGTAGTTGGAAGGTTTGGGCGG
>DWAJ01003113.1:0-15554 GCA_018238005.1 Eurema mandarina
ATTTTATTTAATAGTATCTAACTGACATTTATAGGAAAGTTCTTATGGGTGTAAAAACAAGAATGATCTACATGTAGATGGCGGCCTTGTGTCATTAAAAACTTATCTTGAATACATTTGTGTAAATAACAGAATGGCTAAGTAAATAAATAAATGTATACCTATATAATAAAAAACAAATAGACATTTACAATTTATTTATTATATGTTAGTAGTTCCGACTTTACTAAAAGTAAACAACGGTAGTTCGCACACTTTTAGAAGCTAAAAAATAATCTAGAGAGAACAAAAGCAGTGCTCATTGTACAAAAACACTCGATCTAAGGGCCGTAGCGAGCGAACGCGATAGAAATGGGAGCAACAATTTTTCCCAAGAACCGAAATGCATCAGTTGTAGGGTCCTTTACAAGTTGCGTGCAACCAGTCTACTGAAACGCTGACACGGTTCCTTGTAACAATGTTAGTTGTGATTTATACACGGCTATTACTGTTGTTTTTAATTTAATTTAGAATTTATTAAGCTAATAAACTTTAAGAGAATTGACGTGTGAATTCAAAAGCCTAATTGTTTACTATATGAATATTGCATAACCGGTGATAAGACTGCCGATTCTGATGTCATTGTGGTAATCAACCTTGCAGATACTTAAAAGCAGATATTGGTATTATGCAGGGAAGAGAGTACACCAACAAGTCTCTAACTTCCTCTCGGAGCGAACGCTGGTACTTTAAGGCTAATAATAAATTGTTTACCATAGATAACATTTTGGTAGAAAGATACGTTCATCTCGCGGAACAAATTTCGTCAAAGTTGTCGAGAATAAAAAAAAAATACCTTATAATTTTGAATTCTACGTCCAATACCATTTAAATATACTCGTGTGTTTTATCTGTTACGATGTATTCTGGAGCTTATGTATCCTAATACACAAACAATTTTCCTTTCGCTATATACATATAGCAGTAATTAATCTAGAACGTTATTAATCAAAGAACAAGAGGTTTTACTTTGAGCAATATTGTTCAGAGAAGCAAGCCCAATGGCCAGCCACCACAAATCACGGTATACATTATTGCAATCAAAGAGAAAGCTTCCCGACGTGGGCTTCCAAAGCGGTGTATTGTTTGTGGATTCGCTTTGTAGACAACAAATATGCGACATAGTTTGTTGTTCTACTATGGGCTTGTGATAGTTTTTGAACGGTCCTAAGGAAACATATTTGAATATTAGGTTAATGGATAAACATAGTTTCGCTGAGGGAAGATTAAGTTAGGATGTATACAGTATATTATATGCGTATTACGCTGAATAGTGACCCGATAATATTTCCTTAGAAAAGCGGGTTACATTACAGGGAAGGTAGCTGATGGTATGTTCCGCATAAAGGTCTCACTAATGTGTTGTCGGGTTTGTTTTAAGTTAATTAATAGGCTGCTGTTATTGTGGATAAACATTAGATACAGATGTTACTAAGGTACCTACTAAACTAAGATTAGTGACCTGCCCCGGCTTTGCACGCATATATATCTATTAAAATGTAGTGAAGACTGTATAAAAAAGTACCAGAATACCATAAAAAAGAACATGTCAAAACTTAATTGATGCATCCACCGTGTAATTCATATCATAATGAGTTTAACGACGCCGTAAAACAACGAACAGCTAAAGTTGTGTTGATGAATAATGTTTAACGACTTGTTCACCTCACGCCTGCGTTTAACTTTAAAATAATAATTATCAAAGTGAAATTCCATTGCCATTGATCGCTGTTCAAACGTTGCCGCTTTTTCAACTGATATTTTAAACCCGCAATTATTTCGTAATGAAATTTTATTGGATTTTCCAATTACACCGACCTCCAAGTTTATATTGAGAGTCGTTAAATTGTTACTGTAAGTTAATTTTAAATGTTCTTGGAATTAGCTACTTGATTCATCTTTTACGATGTTACAAAATGTTTGTTTTATTATTATTATTATTATTTATTTTAGGGTGAAAAAGTAAACAAGAGGTTCGCCTGATGTTGTTACAACCTCATCCTCCGAAAATGAAATGAAATGAGATCAGAGTCAATACTGAGTTAGTTTCGCCTTTGGGTCCAAGTAGTAGACTGAACTAACTATAAAAATAACAAAAACACAATTTTTCAAAATTAACGCAAACCTCGGGTCAAATCTAGTTAAAAATATGTAAAGCCTTACAATATCCTGAATTTGGGCCTGTACCGTGAGTCAGCATACTGTATGGAAATGAGAGCGTTCAAAATAATAGCGCGTAAACGCCGGCCATTTTCGGGGCTTGCGAAATGATCGGATATGCTGTGTACGTAATTCCTGGAAGTAATTAAATCGGTTAAGGTTAAATTTTCGATGTATTATTATTATTATAACCAAGCGGGGATTTGAAATCGTAAATTAAATATTTAACAGAAATAAGTTCTTCATGCTTTCTTTTATATACATGTGAACTATGAAAGATGGACAATTAACACATTTATTACTTTTAAGACATTTTTAGCTTTAATAATGAACTGCAAACTGCATTAAAAGAGATATTAGATCGACATGCTAATATAAGACACTATTTTAAACATCTTTTAGATATAAATTAGCAATGCTATTGATTGGAATTGCCAAGTTTAGCTTCAATTGTGTGATGCAAGACAAATATGACCGTAATGTTTATTTGAAACTGCAAAGCGGTTAGGACATGCTTAGCCGTACACTATTAGGTTATCGGAATTTAGGACTAGTTAGGGCCTTTTGTGCTGCGTGATTTGTTATGAGTATTCGCGAATAGTTCATTAAATAGGCTCGTAGGAGACTGGAATTCAATTTGCATAACATAGGACTGCGGTAAAATATCAGAAATTGTGGAATTACTTATTCTTCATAGGAACCATTATGTATATTATAAGAATTACGCGCCTAATATGTTACTAAGTTAGTCTATAAAAACTTTTGGAATGATCGTTATATTATTAAATTGTTTCTAAAGCAGATAAAAGATGTACAATAAAAAATTATAGGTAAGGCGTTAACGAAGGCGTGTCAGCTAGTATCTTAGACATAGGTGTGTTTTATTGCGAGGTATATGCAAAGGGAACAGTTGTTTAAAGCAGAACCTATCCTAGGATCATTTTGCCGTGGTTAAAGAGTTTTCAAAAACCAATATAAAAATCAATAAGCGGACATTTCTATGTCAAAATCTATTCACATTGTCATCAGTCATTTTCCGGTCTTGCCTTCCCTCTCTGTTCAGATCAAAGCGCTTTAACATCTCAGAGACGAGAACTTTGCACACAACACAAGTTACGCTTGCATTAATGTACGAACTTGCCAGAACTTCGCTACACGTGAAAAACAAACAAATGAAATGTGTAGTCGAGCTTCGATGCTCTTCTGAAATAGTCGTAGTTATCAAGAGTCAATTTTGCTTGTGATTCTTTTTGTACTGCTTTTTTGTATAACAACATTGGTTTTATTAACAAGCAATACTATTGAACAAGGTTTGGCTATTGTACATAAAGAATGTTATTCTACATATAGATACAAAATAACCACTATACTATAGTATTGTAGTTATAAATATTAAAATTGAATGAGTCGTTTCAAAATACCGAGTTTTCGAAGAAAACCGCGCACTAACAAATTCTCTTTAAGTATTTATTTACGGTCCATATCATTATTATCTTCCTTTTAAGTTTTAAACCTAATTAATCTTTTCTTATACAACAAGTAAATTAAGATATATAGGTAGATTTATTTTAAATGATCATCATTTAAAATGAGAAATAAATAATAAATAAACTCCTTAATTAACAAAACGTGCCGGTTAGGTACTGCTTGAGTAATCACGTCATTAGAGTTCCAAAAGCGACACTAAGTTAATAGTGTCACAAAGCTATTACTTAAAGCAATTTTAAGACAAATCCTATTTTTAATATACACAGTTAATATAGGTAAGTTGAAAGAAAGAAAGATATAAATAAATAGTTAAAGAAGAACTTCTGTATCTTCTCTCTTATATATGTTACGGCAATGCATTTATAAGGAACTTGACGATTGATTAATTATGGGCGGCAGTGGTCGCTTATTATGCCAGCTACACAAAAAATAGCACAATTGTCATTAATAGTCATAAAAATAAATAAAACGGTATGAGGCAAAATAAATAAGTTTAAACTTAAACGCTAATCTTAAAATACGAAAGATATTCTGTTATAAATGTTATTGTGTCTTATTATATTGGTCAGAGACACACTTCTGTGATTTCCCGGAGGAATGACGCTGGTTTCTCTCACCGTAAATTAATATTTGTGTCATTTTTCTTGAAATGTTTAGGGTAAATAGAAAATTCACCTAGAAGACCAGACTAGAATTAGTGATATTATCAGAAGAATAATCGTCATATTTTCTTTTCTATGGTTGCCTGAAAGAGATATTTTTGTTGTATAGGTATGCCAGTTATGATTGCTTTTTAAGAAAATTTCTCCACTAACACGGTGCATAAATCAATAAAGCTTTTTTTTCTTACAAACTAAGCCACCGTAAATAATATGTACTTTATTATTATAATCAAGTTTTAATTTATATTTACAATTGTATGTTCTTATTTAAAAAAACAAGCAACTTTCAGGGTGTCTTGCCGGTTCTTCTCTGTAGAAACTGCCCATGACGATTAAAAAGTATGTATATTAAGCCTAAATGAATACCCTACTAAACTGTGTTAACTACCTTGTATATTGTATATTATAAATAGTACACACTACCTATACAATGTACTTACTAGTATAATTCCAGGCGCAAGAGCAATAATTCAGGCAATTTATTAAATCGTAAGAGCTAAAATACTTCACGTGGAATGTGTGAGGGCTGACAAATGCGGGCTATTTTCTGGCTCAGATGGGTGCCCTTTGTTTATGTTTAAGCGAAAGTGGGGTAAATAACCCCTCGTATATTCCCGAAATTGTCACTGTTTATTTATTGTAGTACAGGGAATGAGGTTTTGAGAACACACTAGTTTTTTTATTTATTAAAAGTGTTTTATTTTTTTATAATATTCGTTTGATTTTACTATGGACTAGCTGTACCTACAACCAAAGAATTTTCGAAATCAGTTAGCAACACATATGCTGATCAACTTTCATTTATAAAATACATTAATTATAAATCCATAATACACTTCATAATAATCTCATACTAATAAAAGTAACGTCCTTGCACAAACTATTACAATGTGGTTCAATTTTTTTAATAAAATTAATAAATAACCTTCCTAATTACAACGGACATCACAGAATTATGTTGAAATATGAATGTTGAAATATCAATCGAAATTATGTTGTATATTTTTATTGCCACAAACATTTATTTTTATTTAGGATAGATGTTTGACATTGTTTGACTTCGATCAGCCAACGTTTTATAGCTCAAGGCTACTGTGACAGATCCAATATTTTCTTAATAACAACAACTAAATAATACCCTCAAAAGCATCTTTTCTATAAGGCACGTTGTTCTAAATAATACCGTTTTCATTTCGATCAAATCCCATGGAATCTGCTTTGTATTCACCTTGAGCGTGAAGCGGCGAAGGTGTTCCATCGTGCATAATTTAGTAGACGAAGAAAGCTTTGAGGAAAGTTTTATAGACTTTGCGAAATTCAAAGAGACAGTACTCCTTAATATGCTATTTAATAATGCATGTGGGGAGGCTCCATGTTTAAATATTTAAAACGATCAATTACCGTAATAGGTTGTACTTACTGGTCTGGAAAACACGAGTTACATAGTTCAGTATTTATTGTGGATTTTGATACTAAATAATAATCTATACAATTTATATATCTATAAAAAGAATCTCTATATATTTACTAACCGTTCCCCGCGGTTTTACCCGCGTAGTTCCCGTTCCCAGGGAAATACAGGGATGCAAGCTATCGTATCTCTCAAATTGGATCGAACTCCACATGGTGTGCGAATTTTATTATAATCGGTTAAGTGGTTTAGCAATCCATTGAGGACAAACACTGTGAAACGAGATTTATATATATTAAGATATAAGAAGTAAAGTTTATGTGTTTGTTAAATTGTAAGGGGTAGTCTCGGGATCTACTGAACCGATTTTAAAATTTCTTTCACCAATAGAAAGCCACATTATTACTGAATTTCATAGGCTATATAAAAAAGAATTGTTAACATTATGCCCAACGAAGTGGGCACGGGTCCGCTAGTAATTTATATATCTATTATTTTGTATTTACACAAAGTAAATGTAAAACAAAGCTGTTTTCTAAATATTTAATAAAAAGTCTAAAAAATTTCAACAATAATACTAACCGATACTAAATAAATTGGATCAATACTATCGATTCCTTACCAAAATAGAAATTCTGTTACGACACCATTTATTGCACTACTTTGTACTAATAACATTGGTTTTTTCTTTATATTCAACAGAAAGTCTTTGTCCCTTTTTATCCTAATGAGGTTATAAAAACATACAAATTTTGCACCCTAGCCTTCCAATATCCCAGTTTAAATAAAGATAATATCTTATTATTAAACATTACGTTTTAATTGTTAGATCTTCCCACACGTTTCTTATTTGAACGAAACTACGGTTGAGTTCCCGTGGGTGGACTGTCTCCAACAAATAAAAACAGAAGTTTACCAAAACAATACAAAGAGATCGTGTTTTCGTCAAACCGATCTCATTAAGGCCTTACGTTTAAAATGCATAACTGATAATAATAATAATAATCTTTATATTGTCAAAAAAAATATTACAGACTTCTTACTTTCGTAGAAAAAATAACATGCTGGATGGATATAGGAAGTGGTTCAGTAAAATGCCAAATCTTGAGCTCTGCCTCTTATACTAGGAAGACCTGTATTTTATTATATTATACAACTAAACCGTCCACTTAAATGACTATCGGATAAAAAAAAACGCATAAAAATCGAAAGCGTAGTTTTAAAGATTTAAGCATAAATAGGGACAAACAGAGGAAAGCGATCTTGCATTATTATATTATATGTCTTGATGGTAATTTTAAACACAAAAGTCTTAGTAGGTAGGTTGGCAAACATTATACTGAAAAGATGTCCTTTTCAGGGTGCAACAAAACCTACTACGGAGACATCGGCAGGACGTACGAGTTGGAACTCCATCGACCACGGGAAGACTTGGTGCCTTATGTGTGTCTCATCACCATCACGGCTGCTGGGGGCATTCATGGTGATCTTGTTCAGGTAAGTTTATATGAGTCTAAAAGATTCTGGGTATGACAGAAACCTTTTACAGAAAATTCATACTTCAAATAATTTATATAAAAAACGATAATTCAACAAAAATAATATTTGGTACTTTGCTCATTCGTTTAATATCTTTCCTTTTTAATTTACTGAAGATTTAAAGATTTATTTCTAAGCATGATGAAAGGGACAATTATACGTATAAATGTATCTATTTTGAAGCCCTAATTACTCTCATGTGCAAAAGGAATAAAAATAAGTCTTTATATCATTAACTACGTATACAAAGCTCAAGTTATAAGCTTCGTAACGTTTACAAAAATATCAAACATAAATCAAGCTCGAAATACCTGCGGGCTCTAATTGCCGAGAAAAAACTAAACTCAGTTATAAACATTTGCGGGGAAAAATGCTCACATCCTACACGTAGTGAATAAATGACGCGGTAAATCAAAAGCTATGAATGGGAAGACCGAATAAAATATTTCCCTCGTTGAAAACAAAAATCGTCAAAGCGAGCAGCGAAATATGAAGGAAAACGCGCCTTTTCAGGGAATGGATGGAATATGAAAAATGATCATGTGACCTCACGTGTTTCCAACACTCACAATTAATACCTTTTCACCTTTTATTTTAGGCTCAATTTGGTTAAACAAACTATGTTGTTGCATTTGACGTAATGTTATCAAAACTTTTTCTTTTTACGTTATCTAAAAACATATAATTACGAAATAGGCTATATTTAAATTATGCTTTTAAATAACAATAATTCACCAAGTATCATCTTAAAGTTAAGTTTCAAAAGAAAAGTTATAAATTTGCATATTTTTATTAAATCTGGAATAAAATGTAGTTGCGAGAAGTCGTCTTTAGTACGGTTGTGAAAAATGGGAAATTATAGGAGCTGCTGCTCAGTTATTTGAAAAGTTATATCCCTTTTCATTTATACGTGTTTGAGTGAAGGTAGAAATTTTATTAAATTTCTCCTTGTGCAGGCGCTCGGGAAAAATTTATCGATAAGCACACTTTAAACTAGAAAACTTGTTTGAGTCCGCTTAACACGGTTCAAGTGTAAATGTTGCGAATATTCATTTATTATTTTAACTGCGTTTCTCTTGAAATTGACTTCACAACGAAAAAAATTTAATAAAAGCCATTTTCGCTTTGTACGAAACACCAAAAAACGTTTTGCGTTCGTTTCAAAAGCAGGTAGCTATTTGTTAAATAACTTTTAATGGGCCTAGGTACATTATTTTCATGCAAAAACTTGTCTACTAAGTGTGTATTTACTGATTACTGCGTTGAGCATATTATATTTGATCGAAATTGCTGGATTAATTGTAAAATTTTCTCGAAACTTCGCGCGGTAAAAATTCCCATGCATTCTAGTAAAAACTCGCTTGTGATTATGTAAATTGCCCGCTGCTTTAAATAAAAGTAGTTAAACAGGAGAGAGGTAACGTGACACACGCTACATTTGCATGAAATTCGTTTCTTGCATACATACTACATAGCGTTTTTGTCAGCAGTTAAATGCGTCCATAGGTAGCGTTGGACAATTCAGTTTATATGTAAATTGGCCTATTTCATTGTCTTATTTAGAACATAGATTTTAACCTTTTGACAATTGAACATACTAACATTTTAAAACGCTTAGGACATCGAATTACATACACCATCAATCGTTATTGATCAAAATGATTTTTTTTACTATTCTGTAATAGTTTCTTAAATAACATTACGGAATGATAAATTTTTGTTATTTTATTTAGTTTAGTTGAAATTGAGATTTTAAATTTTAAATAATTTTAAAATCTTAAAACGGAACATAGTCCTACTTAAACAATTATTCAAGCAAAATACACCATTAGTATAAATCTTCAACGTTACCCGAAAGCGATTAAATTTGTACGAAGATATAAATAAGGATTAATAGGAGGGTCTAAGCCGAGTCTTTCATTTTCCGTTGAGATTTCTTTTAGAAAATGTGAGGAATATTGGTTTTACTTTTTGCAAGAAAATCAAAAATATAATTAGAAAAGGGATGGATAAAACAAATTTACATTCGTTATATCCCTTTTAACATAAAAACGGTTACGTCATCTTTGTCCCTGGTGTATAGCAACAAAAATATTAAAGAAACTATTTATTTATTTATTAAAAAAAGAACGGCACATAATACCACTTACACTTTTGCTTAAAATTAACATTTTAAAATTTACTATCCAAACAAGATTTATGAAAAAGACACAGTAGTCTAATTAATTATTTCATCCATTATTCATCTCACAAAACTTCAAACATTCCAACATAAGAAATCGTCTAGCACTCAAATCCCTCGCAAACACGTCACACTCTGGTTTTGAATCCAGGAAAAGGTTTAACAACAAGTATTATCATAAAAAAAATAAGTTTGTGTAATTGTAGGGATGATCTGTTATCTACTGTAACGATTTTGATTTTACACTGGGCACAAAAATCTGGGCTTATTTATATTAACCCGAACACTGCCGCAAAATCTAAATAGGATATTATGTAGTTAAACTAACGGTGCCATCATACTGTGTATGTGGATGTGTGTTACTCGTGAACTCATAAACTACTGAATGAGTTAAGCTTAGTTTGGCAAACCCCGAATTAACACAGAAAACTTGTTAGCCCAGTATGTGCACGAGCTCGGTGACTACTCTGGTAAATCCGGAGGGCACAGCTAGTTCCGTATAAAGCTATATAATCTATGAATACTACCATCGTTAAATTTTATAGCATCTAATATTGTGCCCATTACCTCCAAGAGCCATCTTGTGCTCTTCCTAGTCGTAAAATAGAGATATAACATTTTCATTTTACTCATCCCAGTACAACATATTGATTTCGGTGCATCATAGGTGATAATGATAAATGCGAAGTTCTATCGTGGCGTTCAAAATCGATGAATTTACTAGAGATGTACTTATGTAAGCGAACCACATCATGTCATTCCTACAGGCGTAGGTAATATTTGTGAAATCTTTGTTCGTCGCGTATCTAATGGTCTTTTAATATCGCATCCGATATGAGTTATGTAATATGTGTTGATTTCTCTAAACTGAAATTTGTTTATAAACTGGATTGATTTAAATGCGACATTCTTTCATTTCGTCCAACTTTAACGATTAATGATTAAGTTCTATTAATCTTGATGTTCTATTTAATGCTCTCCGCTATTATGTACCATTTCCGTCCAAATTACTACATAATATGTGGTGTTCGCGTATTAGTAGTTATTTTTAAAACTCTTCATACCAATTACGAAACATAAATCAATATACAAACCTACAAAGGATATGTTTAGAGTAAGTATGTGTCGATAGATATCTTTACATGGAGTCGCCTCTCCCAAGATCCAATATATCCTATAGCGAGATCTCATCCGGACGCTTTTTGGCAAATTGTCAAATTTTTACTTTGCCGCATTGATAGTACGCAATATGTTTTTATAAATATTCAGTTGGAAATAGACGAGGATTTATTCAATTTCCACTGCAGTTGTAATCTTGAAATAAATCAGATTTTTCGGGAATAATGTTACTAAGGTGACTTGAGAGTAATATCTTATGATCATAACTCTTTATTGTAATGGTCTTAAACCATATTTGACTTATTAATGTTAGAACCTAAAAACCTTAGTAGGGTTAAAATGAATCTATAGAACGCAGGCCAGTAATTACAAAATAACATTCCACGCAATCCAACCACAAACTTTTGGATGGTGAACAATCGGTTTCACGGTGTATATCCATTGTGACGAGTTCAGTTCTAGTGTCAGCCATGAACCAGCCGTAAACGGATCAGTCACACACTCGCTGTGATTGATGGCAGTTCTAGACCCACGTGCTACGCCGTAAACCACGCACCATTTTGTGCATGACCTACGACAACATTGATTATTACAATGACATACTATTACGCGATAAGAATGGGCACTGATAATGAAAATGAGTTCTCATACATTCTGTTATTCACATATTAGTTAGTTTTCGTTAAAAACGTTAATGATATAGGATTGTCTTTTTACTTTATTCGGAATGATTTACTTTTTTTATTTTGGTTCTCTGTAGTATTACTTTTAATTTCATTTAAACTTATTTTAAATTAATCATATTATGGGAAGGACCCGACTGCTGAGACACATCACACAGTATTTTATACTAGTTCAGCAGTCGGGTGATCACTTAAATTGTAAATGTTTGAATGAATTCATGACAAATAAATTTATTATTGTTAATGTACCAGAACATGTATAAATGTGAACAATCGACTCCAAAAGTCTATTTAAACATTATAAAACATCTGGTCGCTATTTTATTGTTCGAATTAGTATTCCCTGTATATTGAACTTTAGTATTTACGATTTTCCTATTATCTCAACGCTTATTTGTATATAATCGTTTATGCTAAGATGATTTTTCAGCTCAGTTAGTTTAATCAATTGTATATCAATTTGATCATCCTTCGTATACTAATCACAATATAATACAAGTCATGTTTCACGTATACTCATAGTGCCGTGCCATTTCCAGTTTCTGCAGCAACCACGGCAACAAGTGCCCGCGGCCCGGCACCGCGCCCGCCGAGCTCATGTGCGTCGCGGAGGCCATGATGCCACGCCTCATACTGCGGTTGCTGCAGCATTTTAGAGAAAACAGGTACATATTGTGCATCCATCTATTTTGTAAGTTAAGTTAAACTTACTTAGTTCATGAGACACCTTATAGAAGAATCGTAAAACATTTACTGAATTTCGTATGCCTACTGATTATAAACATTGTTTTATTAATAAAAAGCTAAGTATTCTTAAATGTCAATGGCTTTAATTAATCCGAAAAACGTAAAGAAAGATGGCTATTCAAACATAGACATGTAGTTTAATAGACATACTATAATACAATTTTTGAACATACGTAGGTACCGTTTAACATTAGTGGTACGGTTGAGGTGTGTTGTCAAATGGTCAGCTGTAATAATGGGGTATGTGTGTGTATGACGTTCCAGCGACGGCGGCAGCTCAGACAACTACCGCGTGGCGGTGCAGGAGTGCGAGAGCTACGTGCAGATGCTGATGGAGTTCAACAACATGGGCGACCTCATGCGCGGCGCCATGACCAAGGCGCTCATCAACCCGCAGGTACATCACTTGATGACAATTTGACACTCAAAAATAGTCACAAAACTAAGTGCATTACGGACTGCCTTAGAGTGTTAATGGTCTTTAAAAAAGAGAAAATGGTAATTTGTGTTTTGTCACGCAAAACACAATAAATAAGTTATAGGGTGCTGTCGTTGTTCTGTGAATGCTAACTAAACGCAATGACAGTGGAAAGTTGAACCCTTGAAATACCATTGTATGTTTAGTAACCAGGTCCAAATAATAGGTATATACACGTTATTTATCAAAAATCGTAGTTACACTCCAGAGCTGTCAAGCTCGGTGAGTGTTGATGGGCGATGACCTCTTTCCATCAGGTGGCTCGCCTGCTCGTTTGCCCCCTATATTATAGAAAGATCCACAAGTACGACGCATGTTGCAGATGTACCGCAACCTGGTGGAAGGGCCGTTCCCGGACACGGAGTACGGGCGCTACATGGCCGAGTCCAACAACATGTACGAGAAGGCCATCGAGAGCTTCCCCGCGCCCGAGCCGCCCGACGAGTATGTACCGACCTCATATAGTTTTATCTTCTTGGCTATTAAAAACGGTAGCTATATTAAAAAAATAGTCAATTACGAGACGGCTAAAATTTATTTAGACGGCTCATTGCAGTGAATTTTTAAGTAACAAGAGCGAGAGACTGTATGATACTGAATATCTAAATTGATTTTAATATATTATGTATGTACTAAATAAGAGAACCAAATATATAAAGAGAAAATTCAAAAGGACTCATTCTGCACTTAAAACTTTTTTTATATAGATTGTTAATATAAAGTTTAGCCTTTGTTTGTAAAATTATTAAAACCTGATCATGTAACTATAAGTGGTTATTACATTGTCATATTATAGTGGAGCGCCGTAAGGCATAAAAATTGTAAAATCTCGGAATCCAGGGCAAGTCAATGAATCTTCATAAAAACTGTTCGACTGCATTGTTGAAAGCTCAAATAAAAAAGTTAAAAAAAAAAAAATGGCCGATCTCGATTATATCAATTTATAACAACAATTTACTGAAAAATGAGAGGGACAAGAGTAAAAAAAATGTTTACAGTAAAGGTTTCAATTTTATACCTAATAAATTATATTGGCATAGTAACTTGAATATCAATTTATTAATATTTATCAAAAAATAACGAGTTACAAAAATAAAATTATTATCAACTATATACATTTCTACATTATTGTTCATTATTGTCGTCGTCATCGTCATCGATCTCATTGATGTGGATTGTGGGTGAAGGATTTGTACAGCTGTTACCATTGCATTCTAAGCAAGCTACAGTGCAATTTAGTCCACTTTTCCTGCACCCACAAGATGCTCCGCATCCTGTTTTGCATGTGCAAAAAATCATTTTCAGTAAGGCTTCTGGAGCGGGTAGCTGGGTCATTGTTTGCGGCATCAGTATTCCGCATTCATATTTCCAACCCCATTCTTCTGGTGATATTTCTCTTCCAAGCCATGTTTGAATTTGCAGATATACTCTTTTGAAGTGTCCAAAAGCGGCATCTGCAGTAGGTGGCAAAGACGGTAGTTTAACGCAGGTATTTTTAGCAGTTGCTTTCAAAAAAGAGTTATATCTTAATATATTTAAATCTTTTATTTTTTTGTTAGCAGCGTATAAAGCAAGAGTGCATGTAACACCAGCGTTAAAAATGTCATTAACATCTTTGCATTCATTTTTGAAAACTGTCGCAGCATTTTGCAAGTCCATCCGTTTTTCGAAATTTTTTGCAAACACATTTTTGCCACGTTGGAAAAAAGCTGACGTCGTGTCACAGCCAGTGAAAGCATGTAAGAACAGAATATGCTCCTTACACTTTGGTAATACTCTTTCTAAGCTCTTAGAAGAGTACACTTTTTGCAGTATTTTGCCTTTGGGTGGTTTTCGAAAATAAATTTCTCGGTCTGTTGGTGAGAGCGCAGTCAATAGAACTAAAACATCTACATCTTCAGACACTACAACAATGTTTTCGGATTGAAGGTTAATAGCGGTTTCAATTATTAATCTGTCGGCATCAGCTTCTGCTTGGCAAGAAAATATTTTATTTTCCGCAAATGTTTCTCGTAGCATATCTATGAGTCTACTCTTATTTTTGGCATTCGCTAAAAATTTCTCCTGTCCTATTTTGAGAGGCATGGTTTTATCGAATATTATGTCATTACATGCATTTCTTTTACAGCGACGCGTTCTTTCCATCGATTTTGTGCTGTTCTTTTCATAACCATCAAATACGACATAAATGTTGTGTCCATAATTATTATGTAGATATCTGACATAATGTTGACAAATAGTGCCAAAATTTTCATCCAGTTGCCACTTACAACGGTGTAGTAACATCCCTCCATCAATTACGTAAGAAAATTTTAGTACATCGTTCACATCCACCGACACTTCTGGGAATAGCTCATAAAATGTAGATTTTGTTGTTTTTCGTAATTCACCATCTTCGAAAAGAGCAAGAGGATAAGGAGCTAATTCATAAGCCATGTAGTTTTTGAGTTCTTCATCCGATTTTTTTAACACACATATACGCTGAAATAACAGTAATGGATCAATTGGAATAATATCACCATCCACTTTGATTTGGCTAGTGGAACTCAGTAAAGGAATGATCTTGTCTTTTCTTGATAACTTGACTTCTTTAAAATTTTTGCCATTTATTTTTTTCATTATTTTTAAACCTTCCTCAAAAGCTGCGTAGCAATTCACGTTTCCTTGCCCAGTTATTCCAGTCGCGATAGACATAATGACAGCAACATCAGGGAATGGAGAATGTTGGATAAAATATTCTTCCAATTTTTTCACGTCAATGTCATCTCTTTTGATCCGTGCATCGGTTGAATCAGCGTGTTGATAACTTTTTTTAAAAGATATATTACAAAATTCTTCCACACCTTCTATTATATCTTTTGTAAAAATAACACCTTTTATCCATTTATAAACGATACTTTCCGTTACACCACGTTTATTATTATAACTTTCATCATCGATTTATTATAGAATAAACTATTAAGTATTAAAAATTTATTTTATAAGTGAGTAATATAAATAAAAAACAAATACTTACTATCTATGCCACTATTTTCAAAGTTTGTAA
>DWAJ01003114.1:0-15553 GCA_018238005.1 Eurema mandarina
CAGGGGAATGATGGGGAACTTCTAGACATTGTTTATAATTATGTTTTGAACAATTTCACTGAAATTCAGCTTGTTGGGACTTTATGTAACTTCACCCTCATTTTTTGGTCTAAATTGACCGGACTAAATGGTGGTATAACAGTTTAGCTTGCATATTATATACTAGATCTATATACTAATATATAAAGCTGAAGAGTTTGTTTGTTTGTTTGTTTGAACGAGCTAATCTCAGGATCTACGGGTTCGAATTGAAAAATTCTTTTTTTATTGAATTGACCATTTATCGAGGAAGGCTACATATCATCACGCTGCGACTAATAGGAGCGAAGATATAATGGAAAATATGGAAAAAACGGGGAAAATTATTCATCTTTGAGGGCTTCCTTCGCGTGCGCTGCGAAAACGGTTCATGATACAAAAATAATATGTATGAAAGAATTATTCCTCTTTAAATGATCTAAAAAAAGTCCGGGACAGCATATGTCTATCTTCTAAGATTGACTTACTATAACATAATAATAGAAATAGATCCGACGGGGACGAAGTCGCGAGCAACAGCTAGTAGATGATAAAACTGAACTAACACATCTGAAAACCAGCGCTATTCTGAGAGCTCGCCCTTAGGATAGCATTAGCTGAGATGTCGCCCTTTGCTACTTTTCCTCTCTTTTTGATTATTTTATAATGATTGTAACTAGTTGTAATTAATTAATCAATGGTAGCAATAAAAGATTTTAAAAACCGTACAAAGTATACTATCACTATTAAGTTGTATCCAACATAAATTAAACAATTCATTACACTTCAAAATTGGATCCCCAAAAGAGTATTCATGGTCCCAAAAGTATCCCAAAGCAAGAATGAAGTATTAAGCTGTAAATAAGCTCAAGTAACACAGGGTTAGTCGTAACTCTAAAGTTTAGTGTCATAGAGTGACGGTTATCAGATTTATAGCGCCATAAAAAACTTATAAGGAACACGTTTCTCGTCCGTTTCAGACTAACTTTCTACAATATATGCCTATTATTTTCTTCTTTCCCAAACATATAAACAAACGTAGGTTTTATATAGACATTAAAAATATAGTCTTTACTAAAATATGAATGCGTATGAAACTGTAAAGTAAAGTTGATTTTTAATACCTAAGGCGATACTTATTTAATAATTCAATTGGCAATTCGCCTCGGGTCATCCCTTTGAGCATTAACTGAGTAAACACGATAAAATATCCTTTAATTTCATCACTTCACAATTGAAAACAACGTTTTATTATTCTTTGATTGATTTCTGTTTCAATAAACGTCTATAAAATTGCACTTAGCTAACTATATCTCTAACTGTTATTTAATTATTACCTAGAAACGAATTGTTGAAATTCCTATCGCAATTTTCTTTGGCAACAATAGCGAAAACAATTACATAATGCAAATAGCCGATAAGTTCTGAATTAACTGAGGCTTCATTATGCCTTTAACTGGTTTAAAATATCTATTTTTAAAAGGGCGATTTTAAATATTATGCTCTCATAATTTTTATCGAAAACAACGGGGTATAAGGAAATAAAAATTCAGTTTTAGAATAAAAAAATATAGCCCTTCAAAACTCCCACGTGACCTAGAAACGCAGATTAAAATTTTATTTTACTCCTTTCTTTTGGAATAAAAGCGTTTCTACCTTTTTTATTAATAAAACATCAGATAGGTATATATTATTTTTAGTTTCATTAAAATTGCATTTTCAGCCTACCATTTGAGTACTTGTAAGGTTAAGCCTATTCATTCATATTTTATTTCACAAAAAATGCTAATACATAAAAAAACTTTTAAGTTTTTAGGAAATGAAGTAAAATTACTCGCATTCACTTGTCTCATTACTTTCCTTTTCTTATTTACGTTAATTGCTAGCTAAAATTTTCGTCATGATCACAAAAATATTTAAAAGGCGTTTCTACAAACTTCGATTTTTAAAATAAATTATAAAAATCGACTCCTGTATGGCTTATGTAGCTCGGTTTTCGATTTAATAGTTCTATTACATATGATAATAATTATTTCAAAACATGAGATGACGACACTAGGAAATAAAGCCTATAAAAATAAATTTATTTCGTAGTTAGATGTTAAAGAGCCCTCTTTACGAATAGCCATTAGCACAGCTATTTCGTCTCTTTATTGAAACATATTAAACATAAACAGTACTTTAGTGATATTTTTTTAACTTTATATGGCAAGCATTCTTTAGGATGTATTTTCATGATCTGTCGTATTTGGCAGCGCGATGTCGAAGCTTACAGACCATATTTTTCTTATCGCCCTTATGTGATTCTTATGTCGCTCGTAGCACCGGGCTGTGAATATTCTTTGGTTAACGATTTAGATAAAAATGTCATGGTTTTTAAATACTATGCCGTGTTATGATTGTTTGCTATTCGGCTGAAGGTTTTTAAAAAGTTTTAGAATTTACAATGCAAAATATATCAGGTTTTAATTACAACACTGAGCACCAACATCGTCAACAAATTAAAAATCATTTTAGCGTTACAATACTCTATATATTTATTTAATAGTTAGCAACAAAATTCAGTCATATTTATATCATATTATTATAATCGAATCTACATTAGTAGTTTTTGTTTTGTAGAGAAAGAAACCTAATTATTATTAGATTTCTTAATATTAACTAAGCTATTGCTTAATAAATAATTCCAGAAAATTGTTTATTAAATCCTCACAGAGTGCAAGGTGAGCTGCAGTAAGTAATATAATATTTTAATCTAGATGAGAAGACAAGATAAATGTTGTCGATTTACTATTATGAGTAGCAGGAACTAGGGACTATTTCTAACTGTAATTAAATTCATTTGTGCTTGTGAAACGCTATATTAATTTCTCAGAGTAAATTATGTTTACTGCTCGTTTTTATAATAAAATATTGAAGTACTTATTGTATTGGCATTAGTCAGTATAATTAAAATGGTGGCTTATTATTCAAATTTCATGCAATATGGTAAGTTATAAACTGACCCAGAACTCAAAATGTGGGTCGTTTGTAAGATTTGACTTAAACATAATCCTCTAGTCGTTAGCTCAATGCTGAGCAATTTATACATAATATATATACTTACAAAACTTCCAATGCTCAACAGTGATATTATATAATAGATATGTTATGCCCATACAAATCAACTGAAAAAATTATTCCACACAGTAACGGCAGCACACATACATACAAATCAAAACGAAAGAAAAGAGATAAGTGATAAAAATTAACAAGAAAAAAAGAGATAGTTAGTTTTAGTCTGCCAATACTGAAAAAACCTCTCGTCCTTATTATGTCGTCCTAATGATGTTTTTTCGTCTTCAAAATTTTGCGCTTATAACATATCTATTTAATATAATATCTTTGATGCTACATTAAACTTTATAAAAACGGAATGTGTTGTAAGATTTTTACGTCAAAATATACAATATAGAGTTTATCTTTGGTTCAGAAAATCCCGCCTGACACCACGCTTCGTTCGCATTGAATACATTTAAATATTCCTTTAATAAAACATTTCATAACAATATCATGAGAACTGAAATATGTGTTTGTTTTGTTATAAAACTTTCTATTGTTTATTTTTAAGAGAGGGTCGCTGCACAATTATATAAAAAATTATATCGGCGTATGATCGTCAATTTGATATAGCGTGATATTATTGTAAATTTTATAAATATACTCATAGTTATAATCGTTTGAGGAATTTATTTTAAATATTTTTTTCAATATTGAACGTAAAAAAATGTTCATGTGACACAATAATAACATCACTGTTATAACTACACTTTATATAAATATTTTTTTATGTTTATATATTTTCTAATGGTTGCATTGTTTTTTGCTTCTTATATTTATTATTTAATAACTTTGTGAACCAAAGAGCATAATAATATTAAATCGACAGGATTTTTAAACAATATGTCTTTTAGAATTTTGATATGTTTAACGTGATATTTATATTTGTGTAGTTGCTTATCCAATTGTATTAAACAACAAATCACATTTGTATATAAAACGAAGTAACAATACAAAGCAAAACAGCTTATGTAGAAGCTGTTACTACATACGAAAAGACCTTGAAAGTCGATATATTTCTGTAGTCTCTTTGAACAGTTGTAGACATTGCTAAACTACAGTTTCAGGATCAAAGGAATGTAGCTTAATGTTAACCGCGTCGGATGCATAACTGAGTTTCACAGATGGTAATTCGAACTAGATTGCTCTTACATTCACTGACAAGTAGAAGAAAATCTTACTATTCAATTATTTATTGTATGTAAGTCACGATAGAATGAACTCTTATCTTTTACTTCTATCGATTAGAAATCCAATTCATCATAATATATGGATTATAGACAGTAAACGTTTCACAATCTTTTCACAGTTCACATGTCAATGATATTATATTAAATAGATATGTTATAAGCGCAAAATTTGAAGACGCAAATCATCCTAATTCACGCGCAACTGACAAAACTAACTATCTCTTATTTTCTTGTTGGTTTTATCATTTATCTCTTTTCTATAGTTTTGATTTATACGTGTGTATGCTGCCTCTGCTGCGCGGATCACTTTTTTCGGTTGATTTGAATGGGTATAGCATATGTATTATATTATAATATCAATGATTGATGTTACCAATATAACGATTGCATACAAAAAACATCAGTTTTAAAATAGTATTGTTCCATTATATGTATAAGAAGACATAAGTTTTTGTAATCAAGTATGGATTCTTATTAGATACGAAATGAAACATTGGGCGTGGTATTGAGGTAAAACGTGAGTAATTTATTAATAAACTCAATGCGTGTCACAAGGAATTATTAATAAATCGGATATCCTTTACTATGTACCCCTAGTCTTAGTGTATTGTATGCATAAGGTAGCGAAATGCCGATACATTTTGCTTCCCAAGCTTTTGATATAGTGTATGTACGTCGGAGTTCAAAGCACTAAGGGTTTATTACATTACTAGCAGCCAGCACAGGTTTCGCACACATATAATATATAGAAAGCAACTTCTCTTTCTTCTTTCAAAAAACTTGTACACCAGTATTACCTTTCTATCGCTTTCAATTCGCATAATTAGAACCTTCTTATCTATGTATGTATATGTACTTGTTTATGTATGTATATAGTAATATATTATTAATAGATTATTATAGTAATATATGTGTAAGTATTTTGTAATGTATCTATTATTGTTTAAAGTTGCACTACGCCACCTAATTGTTTATTATGTATGATTTGTCCTGACTTGGTTGCCTGGAAGAGATCCCTCTTAAGTGATAAGGCCGCCAGTTACCACAATGTTTTCTATTTTATAAGGTTTAGATTGTTATGTGTAACGAAATGTAAAATAAATAAATAATAATATTATTCTTGTAGGTAAATTGTTTGTTACCTACATAAAACTTGCTTTGGAATAACTTTATAAATAAAATAAAACAATGTCAAAATATCAAAACATCCGATGCGTAATTTTAAAGATCTACATAAATACGATGGCGAAACGCAAATATTTTATAAATGATATCTACCATTCATTATTTTAAAAAAGGAGATCTCCATACGAATTCCACGTGTATTACGTATTTTATTGAAAATAATAGTGTCTATTAATTTTTTCGGAATGCGTAAAGCAAACAAAACAAACTTGTTGATGTGTGTATAATAGTTTTACTAGTAACAGTTATAGAGTTCGAAATTACGTACCCCTATATTACAAAGAAGCCTTATTGAAAAATAATGTTAATATATTTAATAACTGCATACTTATACTGGTACTAACAGAAGAAATATAAGAATAATTTTAATGAAGTCCTTCGCTGATATTCGCTGACTTGTTGAATTCCGGCCGTATATCTCGCTTTATGACGCTCCAATTCTTGACCGCGTTATTAGGTCAATTATTATTTACTGCGTTACTCTCGGCTAAGGAATTTTCATATTGGAATAACTGAGGATTATAAGGATTGAAGATGTAATAAATAAAAATACAATGATTATTGAACGAAGACGAAGATGAAGACGTCGTACATCTTATATGTTTATAGAACTGTTTTGTATAAAATAATAAAAGGAAAACCGAAAACCTGGCATATGACGTAATTTCAATATATGGAACATTTATACTTGTTTCTGTGTTTCTTTCAATGCTTAGGTTGTATACTCAGCTTTTGTGTCAAATAGTCTTTAAATACCTACTAAGATATTTTTAACAGATTTTAACGTACTATACTTAAAATAGCACAGGGGTTTTCCCTTAATAATTAATAAAAGAGAACTGTTTTTGAATACAAGAATTTTATACTTTATTTATTCACAATATATGAAATTCACTTAAATTTTTAAATTCACCAATATTATATTCGCACGTAATGTTTCGGCAATGCGGATTATCATATGCCATAGCCAGAGACATTTATTTGATGGCTACTAAACGATGCTTAAACGAGCCAACACGTTCATCTATACGGAATATGCATATAGAAATTTATGACATATACGTATATTACCTATGATGAACAATTATATTTATATTAGCTTTTATGATTCTCATAATAATACTTTAATTACATATTTATTCACAAAGGCTATTCGGGTTACATTTCTAGGTAACTATTGATTCTTACTTCCATGTGACGTGAATTCACCATACACCATCGTATTCTGAGCGTATCTCTATAATAACTTGTAAGATCAATCAATCACACTGACGCCTCCACACGTCAAATAAAATTTGTTTTCGATACCTTATTAAAATTGGTATATATGTGTGGCAATATTTTTTTTTTTATAAAATAATAAATCACCAAAATTCTAATTAGGATCAAACCGTAGTCAGCGTAGTAGTAAGCGTAGTACCGTAGTAGTAAGCTTACAAAATCTTTGTAAATTTAAGTTTGATGAAGAGTCAATATTTTATTATTAGATATTTTTATTCCTTCATAATTACCTTTGGTTTCAATTTCTTAATTAATTTCATTAAATAATTGACTACGAACTTACTTAACACGTAATAGATTCTACTTAATTAACTTTATATCATTCATCCTCATTGTGTGAAAATGAATCTTATATAAGTAATACATCTTAACGCGTTGAAGTTGAGTTGAATTTGAATAGAGCTCTTTCTTTCATCAAAAGTTATTAGTTCTATATCACTTTATAGTATAAATCAAAATCGCTTTTAAAAACTAAGTAACCGATTTTCATGCATTTTTTTATTGATAGAGTGATTCAAGAGGAAGGTTTATAGGTACATAATACATGGATAGTATATGCGAGCGAAGCCATGGCAGGTCGCTTGTACTTTATAAAATAGCCTAAAAATAACACGAACACAGATGAAGCCAACATGATTAAAAGTCGTAGTAGAAATTAAGAAGACAATAAATATTTTCATCTTGTTTCTCAGAGATCGTGACGAGCGTAACGTGAAATTTGTACGCTTAACGTGTTTCCGGTGGTTTAAGATAATTATATTTTTAAAATTTAATACCGTTGTTTTATAAGATATACCTAACGTTTAAAGAGATAAAACGTTGTTATGATAAATAGTTATTTATGCGTTCTGGTCTCTTTTTTATAAGAATGAAATATTAATGTTAATATTATTAACGACAATATTGATACATTTAAAAAATAATACATATTACAAGACTAGCAGACATTAAATAAACACTACAGACCCTTGTGGACAAGTTAATGCATTTCACGTCAGATGATTTAATTTCGCTAAAAGCTTTTAACGATGGTTAAATGTTAATATATCTTCATAAACCCTATTCCTAACAAGCGGAGCTTAATGACTTTTAGAATTTTTAAGATATTTCACATACTATATAAAATTGTAGTGCGAATATCACTTTGAACTTAAGTACTTTTAATTGGACGGTTGATAGATTTAATTATATCAATAAATATTTGTAAGTAAACCAAAACATTAAAAACAAATAAAGTCTTTAAATTTTGTTTGTTTCTTACATACCTCTTACTTACCTCTCGGCAAACAAGAATTTGACATTATCATAAGAAACTTACTGTAGAATTATTTTACCAATTCTCGTTTCAAAGTTCTTAATGAAACATCAATTCTAAATTTTATCTCAGAAATTACCTAAATAACAAAAAAAATTGAAAATGAATAAAACAGTATCTAAATTACCATTTAACAGGCTCTTTGTGTGTGAATTGCGAATGTTAGTGACTTACCAAAGTATACAACGCTTACGTATTAGGCGGTTAACCGCGCGTTTAACTACCTTTTGGTTTCGTTGTGAATTTTCCCACTTAGCCACCACCATTTTAATACATAGATATTTTAATCTAACTTCGTGGTTAGACGCCTCGGCGGTTTACTGCTGCTTGTACCGAAAATTCAGACATGTTCAGTTGTTAAGTGTGAAAATATCTGTAACAAATAATACAACAAAATATAACACTGGATTCCATATATTATGTATGTGTAATGGGGATTTTATAGCTAAGGAAACATTTATTTTAGGCAACTTTATATCGTCAGTTAAATGGAACATAGTAAAAATTAAACCCAATTCAACCAAATTTAACCGGATTCAATTAATAACACTTCCATATCATATAAAATCAAGGAAAATATGTTGTTAGGGTTACCAAAGAGCTTGTCAGGATTACCGTATATATTTAAATAATATCAAAGCGACTAAAGCTACTTAGGTACAATATAACTTGAAGAATAGAACCTACGAAATCCATATGAGGAGGAGGTGAGTATGGATTTTTGGATATTTGTTACTCTTTCTCGCATAAACTTCCGTATATAATATGTATTTGGCTGTTATTTTATTATTATTAGACCCTGGATTAACACATAGGATACTATTTATCCTGTATTGCCCCGGGAACAGAAATATGCAAGTAAAACTCGTGGCACTGCTAGTATTAAAAAGAACGTTAGCTTATAATATTCGCGTGCCAGTACAATAATATATTAAAGCACTATTTGCTTGTATTATCGTTGTTTCAATCGGGCGGTAATGACCTCAGTCCTCACTCATCAATTTACCCACGGCACAATTAAGCCATCAACGTCGATTGCGAATGAGGGATTGTTTTAATAATATCACACATATTAATTAATTTTCAATATTAATTAATTGTATTGTATGTATTGGGGTAAATGTTGCTTGTAATTTGCGAGTTACGAAGGTATTGGTGGGAGATTTAATTATATAAATGCTTACCGTGATTGTGATATATTTCTAACAATTTACATATCATGTACACGTAGGTAGTATACGTAAATTGTTAGAAAAATATTATACTTGAATGGGATTTTTTTTGTGCATCTTCATAATAGACTAGACTTGCACCACGTTTTTTCGTGTACCGGGATAGAAATGCCATTGTTTTATCCTATGAGTTACTCTTGGTTCAAATCTAACTAAATCACAACCCATTCAATAGTTGATGTGTGAAAAAAACAAAAACCCACACAAAAGTATAATCAACTAACAATAATAAATAAAAAGAGAATTCATACGTATGTATTTTGAATTAATAAATTCATATTATGCAAGAATTTAACATATTTCTTCATTAAGTCAAACGATAAGTGCAACCGTTCTTAAAAAGCGAGCAAGTTTTGCATACCTGAGCGGTTGAGCACCAATTTTATGTCAACCACCGCTCGAGTATTTGTGTAGCTCTTCATTTGCGATACTTAAAAAATATCCCCGGCATGCCAACTAACAAATTGACAAAAATTCTGGCACACATAGATAACACCGAAATAAATGTCGAAAGACAATTGAACATTCTGTTACTCAGCCAAGCGCCGCTCAAAACGGTCAAGTTTTCAACTCGTTAAAATCTTAAATCCCTTCAATTAAAATTCATCTGAACAAACCAAAAATGAGGAACGATATGAACGGGTATTTAAATGAGATGACTCAAAATTCATTCATAGCGCATTTGTGAAGATTTAAGTAATTATGAAACTGAGAACTTGAAGAAGTGGAGAAGAATATGAAAGTTTTATATTGAAATAGTTTGCGTATTCGTAAGAAGTTTATAAGATGTATTACCTACCGTATGTATAGTTCATATAAAAGTTGTTCTATGTTGAAAAAGTTTGTGAAATCAAATAAAGTATTTAAGACGGATCATTACATACCGTATTAAAAAAAATAGTTCATAAAATAAATAATAAATAAATAAATATTTACAGGACATTTATACACAGCGCCATCTAGTTCCAAGCTAAGCTTGTGTTATGGCAACTAGATAACGGAATAAATAACATATACATAGGTACTTTTCTTTTGTAAATACATTCACACAATACACAGCAACACCCAGTCCCCAGAAAAATACAAATGTAAATTACAAATATATTTTTCCGGTGTTGGGATTGAACCCACGCGCGCACACCCCTTCGCGCAGAAAGCAGTTGTGCTACCACTGCGCCAAGCGGTCGTCAAATATGAAAGTTATTCTATGTTGAAATAGTTTGTATAATCGAAAGAAGTATATAGGCTGTATCAATACCGCATAAAATAGTTCATATAAGAGTTGTTTTATGTTGAAATAGTTCATGTAATCTTTCTAAATTACAGCAAATTATATCGGGATTATAACGTCAGTTCCCATAAATAAAGCTTAACTTATGGTACTTTGTTGAAGAATTATCGTCAGTTAATTTCACTCATTACTGACCGTCCTATAAATTTTCATTTACATCGGACCACGGGAATACCTTGTAATAACGTGCGGAATGCGAACGTACTTTTCACTTCATAGAGACAAATTCTCTTGGGATTCCAAATGAAGGTAGCAGCAACAATGAAAATACTTTTGTAATTTCTTTCTAGTGTTGACACATATTGTGGCTGTTGACTGTTAATTATAATTCATATTAGTCTCACACTTTCATGTTAAAATGAGTATTTTGTAAAACAAGGGAATAAAGTAATTTTTAGTATACAATAAAATGTGTCATTTTTTTTCTTTTGTTCGAAATATTATTTTTTCAAAACATTAGGCATCAGGCTCCCGAAGTATAGCGTGTACATGCGTAAAGTCATTTTATAATATTGTTACATCATATTAAACAACTATACCTATGCTTTGTTTGTGTTTCATTAAAGAAATAACTATTATTTCAAATACAAAGAATTGTCTCGTTACTTAAAGAAAGCAATTTATGTATTCTACTCAGCAAATCCTCAGAAAACAGAACGAGACGCTAACTGTGATAGTCTTGCATCTTCGCTATACAAAGTGAAGTTGATCTCTTAACAATATCCTCGAATGAGTTGCATTGTACTTGCCGACAGCTAACTACAGTCTACAATAGATACTTAGACACCGTCCAGACTGTATCTGGGTTAATTTTATACGAAAAAGCCTTCACGCCGTCACTGCATTTTCCATTATGTAGGAAACATTTTAAGTGGATGAACTTTCATACTTTGCTTAACAGCGGTCTTTAATATTCCCGAACGTAAACTTAATTTCCTTTGAAGTATTAGGTTTTTATACTTTAATGGTACGAATTTAATTTAGAGTGACAATTCTTTAAATTGAACAATTTAGATACTCTGGTGAAAGATGGAAGGGCTTAAGTTTCAAAGATCGTTGTAAGATATTTTTTTTAGGATTTTACATTTCTTTTTCTGAATATTACACGAAAGATGAGGACTCATTTCTGTGTTAAAAATTGCAAATAATAGACTTATTTCGAATTGGTTACGACATTTCTTTGATATTTAAGATCATCATCAGAGTTCAATACAATAGTACTGAATACTGATGATTTCATTCACTCATTCAAAAGTGTCGCAGTAGCATAATGATATATAAGAAGGAAGGGTAATTTGGACATATAAAACTTAGACTTTCAACAAGCTTAATAATTGCTTAATAATTAATTATTATGAGTGATACTTACAAAATTCCATTTTTAAAATATAAGCTAATCTTACCCCAAATAAAGATTCTTCGCGGTTATATCAGAACCATTTAGATAAAGATTCTTCGAATGAGCTAAGAATTAGAGAATCTCACCCCGAATGATTTTGATCCTATTTGATAGACTGGATTTAAATGATCTCCTATGTGACAAAGCTAAGTTTATCACACTCGATACCATCGGCCCTTCATGGATATTGTTGCGCCTATACTTGAACTGACATAACTCAAATAGATCATTTGAGTTCTAATAACTGTGACGTCATATTCTACAAATATTATAAACGCGATGTTGGTAAGTTTTTTGCTCTTTCACATGCTGAAAAACTGAATGAATTTGACTGAACGTACTAAAGATATGTCAAAGTCGCCGGAAGCGCTGGATGCAGGTCGCCTCCGACCGGTATGTCCAAGGGGGAGGCCTATGTCCCGCGACGACGACGACGACGACTGAAGATATATTTTGTATACGAACCGATGTACATTAGACGGATAAAAACACAGAGCGCGGACAGTATTTTATATGGTGGTGTGACACTTATTTGTATTCTTATACGTGTATGTCTCATGATGACATCTTTGATAAGATTTTTGGGATGGTGCTACCTTTTTGTGCAAGTCAACCAATTTCAGTCTAACGACGTGAAACCAATATAATACATTGTAAATAATAACATATATTTTAATTAGTAATCGTGGAACGTATAACGTATTTTTATTTACCTAATATAAAATGTAGTTCCATTAAAAGTAACAATACAAAGTATGACTTATAACAAAATAAACACTTATATTTGACTTAAATTAATTTTGTTCCCCATTTGCTAACTAATAAACTCTCAAAAGTTTCGGGGTATGAATAGAATCGTCGAGGCTTTAAGAAATTCGTATCGATGTGGAAACATTGAATAATAAAAAGTTATTTTCTCGACGTCATTGGTTTCGTTTCAGACGAATTATGTTCAAATCGAAAAAAGTTTTAATGCTACTTAATTAGAGAAGTTTATTATTCGTATTGGTTCTTTAGAAACATTTTATTAAATGGTTTCTATTTGAACACGTGTGCCGATTCAACATTAACTAGGTCAGTACCTTTCGATAAAAACCATCAGCGTAACCGTGACTGACTAATAAATAGTTCTAACTCTTCACAGACGAAATAAGCATATATATAAGTATATTCCTATTTTCTTATTTAAATATAATAAACACGAAATATCCTTTTATTTTATTAGTTAATACCTGTAGTTGACTGCATAATGAAACGTCAATACTAGAATAAAAATAAAGTTTATCAAATAAGCTATTAGAAATATTATTGAATGAGAATAAAAATATAATAACAAATAAAAAAAATAATAGATTAAGACGGTAGAACGTAGTTATAAGTAAATTATTTATTAATTTGACGTGAACTAGCGATCGGGCACCGCCTCGCCCGAACTTAATTACCCTTTTATCGACTAATCCTCACAAAACGTTCTCAAATTATACTTTCAAATTAGGTACCTAGTTAATCGACTTTTTCATTACTATTACAACAGTATAAACATATGAGAAAGAAATTAAAATACTTGAAAAATAATTTTGTTTGTTATTTTAACCCTAACTATCTATAGGTAATATCAAAATGAATCGCTAAATGTTGCTAAGTGGGTAACTCGTAAAGAGCTGACTCGATTTCTATAAAATTTTGTTTTTAAATTTTTTTGAAATACGAAGGGGAGTAGCTGGTATACCAGTAATGTTATAGGTAGGATAGGCAAAGGACAGTTATTAACATTATAAATGCGAAAGTGGTTATAAGGGTATATATCCATACTAATATTATAAACGTGAAAGTACACAGATGGTCTAGAGCCTGGGGAAGGACATAGGCCATTTTTTTCTAATTCAACCCCCAAAAGGTTGCGCGAGGGGTTGAAACATTTTATAATTTTACGCTTTCACGGCCAAACCTGGCCAAACCTGAGATAAAACAAAGGCTACTTTTTAACTGAAAAAAAGGGTTATAAGGGGGGAGTCAAAGTTTATATGAAAGTCCACGCGGACGGAGTCGCGGGCAACAGCTAGTATTTATATAAATGTTCGTTTTATTTATATTCGTTGCTCTTTGGCGCAAACACTTCTGAATAGATTGGATTGAAGTTTGCAAAAGACGTAGATTAGAGTCTAGATTAACTTATAGGATACTTTTCTTCTCGGTATTCGAACTACGCAGTAAAAACCTGGACCGCGAACTTTAATAAAATAATTCTCAGAGCACACATTTTCTACAACGTATTTTATAAAACACGAGTTGAAGCTAAAACAATATTTTCAATATAAGAGGAAAGCAAACAAAACAAAAGCTATCGATAACGGTTCAAAAACCCATTTCGCGTGTAATGTTATTTTAAGCACGTAAAGTAGCCACTCGATAGCTCAATCGTGCAGAAAATAACAAAATTACTCACTAAATCATGATGGTTTTTATATTATTATTTATATTATACTCAATAGAGATTATATAACATTCGGTACGACAAATATATTGTAGGTTTCGGTCAGGATTAGATTAAACTCATAAAACTAGCCAACATTCTAGGTATTTATATAATTTTGATTTGACAAATAGTCAGGCACATAATTTATGGGTGTATTTCATATTTTTTTACATATAAAAACTGAAATATATAATAAATAGGACCCAGTTTAACAGGAAAAACCACGTGACATAAGTATAATATAAACATGAAACATAAGTGAATATCGTAAGAATGAAAAAACAAGTTTAACCAATCTCACGAAGCAACAACAAGCTCTAAACTTATAAAACTTTCATGATATGAGTTCAAAGCTCTATCAAATTAAAGTATGTTCATTGTTCATACTTCTTCTGAAGTATAGTATAATATTAAAGTCGACATCTATTAATATTAAAATTTCGAAGTCATTAAATTTGTAATTTGTAATTTCAATTGTATTCATTTTGTTATACATGTGAGCCTCTATAATTGTATAAATGAAATATTTAGTAATTAACAGTATTTGGACGAACTGTATTAGGCGATGTAACCTTTTTTTTATAAAGGGAAATGCCTTTACACATGACCGCTGCGAAGATGTTAGGGACGCGTGCGACGGGGTATGGGCTCGCCTGGCCATAGGTGTTAGCGCGGTATTGCGCCGGACGGCCAGGAATACCCACTAAAACCCTCTTATTCCACATTTTGGCCTTTGCGTCGGGGCAGGAGGTCGCTTTCGCATTCCCACCTACTAGGCGATGTAACCTGCGGTTTTACTCGCGTAGTTCCCGTTCCCGGAGAACAACAGGAATATTAAGTATCCAATGTGTCAATCTAGGGTGTAATGTGATGTCTGCTGAATTTCAGCCAAATTCATTAAGTAGTTTTTGCGTGAAATAGTAGTAAGCTTTCTCATGCGGTGTTCCCGAACAAATACGACTTGGGGACCTTCAAAAAAAGAGCGTACCTATCCTTAAAAGGCCGGCAACACACTCGTGACAACGCGAGTGCTCATGGGCGGCGCTGATCACTTAACATCAGGTGAC
>DWAJ01003115.1:0-15552 GCA_018238005.1 Eurema mandarina
TAAAAAAGTTATGGCAATTTAAAGAATCACGTTGAACTTGCTGAACGTTTGTTGGCGTGGGTTAGGCATTTTCAAAAATGCTGCCCAAAGTCACTTCTCTACGCGGGCGAAGTCGCTGGCACAGCTAGTACAGAATATAATTTATGTTATGACAGCGGCTCCGGTCACACGAGCAGGAGCCTACAAACTAGATCGCTGCGTCGCTCCCATAAAAATGAATGAATAATCCGTCCGCAGAGCGCGCCTGCCAAGCCTTAGTGCGAATAGCATCATAGACTCATAGACGTGCTGCCCGTAGAGCAGGCAGGATATCCGGAGCGGTTATGTAGAGAGAGATAGCAATAGTTATCATTTATAAATACAATCAAAAGTATCAGGATAGGAAACGTTACAAACCAAGGTGGGCGTGTGATGATAGCAGCTTTTGTGTGTGTATCAAGTATTTATAAAAATAAATTTACATACACTGTGTGTGTAACGAATATATAATATTTTCCTATTAAAAATAAATCAAATGTTAGATAACCAGAAATATATTCATAATAATAATATTTATTGTATACAGAAATATATATAGTATAGTAGTTATATCTTAAGTAACTTTTACTGAGGACCGATTGTATCCTCATATTCATGAATAAGAAAGAAGAAAGAAGTCATTTTTCGTAGCAAAGATAACACAAAATTATTACAAACGCACAAATAATAACAATAGGCTTTATAAGTTAGGTACTGCGGTCTCCCGTCTCCTTCTAACATAGTGTCAGCTGTCGTCTCTCTCTCTATTCGTAGCTCTACGGCGCGGCGTGTACGGCAGCACCGCGTCTCCGCTCGCGACTCGCAACTCGCATGTGACCTATTTGCTTATTTCATAACATTATCGGAATGCGCCTCCCGTGTGCTGGCTTATCATGTTCGACTGCATACTGTTGTATTCAATATCACTTAAAATGTTTATAGAAAATTCACTAAGATGTATCATAATGAGACCAGCTGAACCGCTGGCTGGCCGATTGAATGTCTACGAGATATGATAACTATGAGTTGCAGAATTAGAAGTAGCCATCATCCATACGTTCTAGATATTATGTTTTAATAATTTTAATAATATATGTCGGAGTGAGGTTATTTGACAGTTAGTAGTTACAGTACAGGCAACACAGTCCTACGATTGTATGTCCTGACAATACAATATACAATATGTATATATTGTATTGTCAGGCGAGGTGGGGACGGCCGGACGGACTGGCCGAGCGGGTATAAAGCGGTTCTAAAAACTCGATTTCTAAGAGGCCACTTTTGCTTTGGAAGTCGATACTTTCACGTCTGATTCTTTATAGTTAATCAATTAATTGAAGATCATTGCAAATAGTTGTAATTGTTTAACTAATAAACAGACTTTGTTCCAGTTGAACTATTTATCTCGCCATGGCTGGGCACCGGTTTGGTGGGAATCGTTGCCCATTCTCACCTATTTTGCAGCAGAATTCGGCTCGAGCCGATATATACGTACAAATTACAAGTTCCAGAAGTATGGATTAGTATATCATATTAACATAAAATAAAAATCTTAAATTCTTAATATACAAATTCATAAAATTCGTAGCTTTGAATATAAGGATGGTGTAGAGTAGTTTATATTCAATCGAGCTAGAAATTAAACACCAACTGTGTTGCTAAGTACATAACTCGATAACAGCTTAACCAATTTCGATTATCCATTTGTTTAGAATATACATAAGAGCAGGTATAATAGGTATAATTTGAACGAAATACTATACTTTTTGGACAAACAATAACATTTGCACAACTTAACGTCCATACACGTGTTAACAAGAGCAAAAATCTAGCTCCAAATATATTTTAAAACGCCAGCAAAAGTGTAAGCAAACAAAATGAAAGCGAAACACGACCGACATCGGCTCGACGCGACGCCGCAAAAAAAACTTTATACACCAAAAGTTTTGTGAAAAAAAACACTCACAAAATATATGCTGTTCCGACTTGTCTCTCTAACTGACAAAACTTTTTGAATAATACATGTTGATACTTTTATATATACTAATACTAGGCAACACCGTTCGCGTGGACTTTTATATAAAATTTTACCCCCCTTCCCAGTTATAACCCTTTTTTCCAGTTAAAAAGTAACCTATGTTTTATCTCAGGCTCTAGACTATCTGTGTACCAAATTTCGTTCTAATCGGTTCAGTAGTTTTAGCGTGATGAAAACACAGACAGACAATCAGAGTTACTTTTGCATTTATAATATTAGTATGAATATCTATACCAATTTTATTAAAAGGTAAAATGTGTAAGATTTTATCCTTGTACTTATTCTTCTGAACTATATAACTAATTTTGTAGGTAATTTATGATTATGATAAATATAACATTACCTAACCTATAAAAAAATTGGGATTGGAATTAACGTAGGAGAAACCGCATTACATACCTAGTCAGTATTGTATATGTTCACTGTTCAGGCTTTTACTTGATTGCAATACGTTTTAGCGTACTATGGGAAATAAACACATATCTCTGTTTAAAAAGAACGAAACGGTCGATTTGAGAAACCTTCCTCCTTTTTTGAAGTCGGTTAAAAATCATTTGATGATATCTAAATTTAATATTCGGCTAGGACTACGCACTCTTGCGACACAATTTGTCTCAAACAATGTATACTGAAGCTATTTCATAACCATAACGATGGCACAACTCATCGCAATAACGTGTAGCCCATAACCATATATTTGGCTATAACCGGTCCCGACACACAGACACACAAATAAACACACCTGTGTTAAATTTTCACAGATGATGTATTATATGAATTTATTTACAGGTGAAATGTATGTACATATATATGTAATATATCCGTTAGCTAGTTGCCTTAGTTAAATAGTGGTGGTACTATTATATATTTTTTCATTATTACTATTACTCTGTTAAAGACATGTAGCGACTTCTACTAATGCACCGGGTTCTGAATTGCGCTTATGATATTAATTCGAATAACTTCTCGGCATCGAACCATTGAGGCCTAACAGCCAGTGAGTAGTTCGACTGGTCTTTCGTTCGAAGGAAGCTTACATCCTTGCTTCACAGTCTTATAACAGACTCCATTAAACGGAATGTACAAATACTTCCGATAATACCACCCGCTCTCAGTATCGGATCCCTCCTAAACAAACAACGTATATTTTCGGCAGCCCCTAAATCGGTGTCGCCTGACATAGTGTATGTCAATAATTACAGCACCCTCGGTAACCCGACTAATGCGCTGGACCCTTACAAAGTGATCCCATTTTTGTTGCGAAAGTTTTTGTGAACGCTACTAAGTTTACTAAGGCCGATAATACGGCTAAATACCGGACAATACATTGATTAAAATAATATTTCTATATTGAATTTAAACTGAAAACCGTTTGTTCAGGTGCATTTGTATACATACGTATAATATTTTTAATATCTCTTCTGATGTGCATCTTGCTTTATAAAATCTATACATATAATAAAAACGTAACGAGTCGCTGTCTGTACATGGAAGATATATGTGAAAAAATATTATAGGAGACCTTTATTAACCCAATAGAACCCAAAACAATGATTTTTGGATTTTTTGTCTGTTTGTCTGTATGTTTGTGCACGCTAATCTCAGAAACGGTTTATTCTATCTAGATGGGGTTTTCAATGATATATTGTGGTAAGCTTCACTTAACATATAGTGTTTTCATGTCAATACTTATTGTTTTACCAATAAGGATCCATATCATTTGTAACTATCAAGTTTTCCATATCTATATACATTTACAATAAGTATTCCTTGAAAAAGATCCCGTTCAAACGTGGCTACCAAAAAAGGCTTTTAGCCTACCAAAATCGAAACCAAAAAAGCTGAAAAACTGTAGCATTTATGATTTCCTGTATGAGTCCACGTTACACATACACCGGCGCTTGTAGGCTTTTATTTGATAAAAAATTCAGTTTGTATGCACGTTGATTGAGCAAATACTGAAGCCATATCCGAACACGCCGAAATAATTGATGGACGAGCTTCGAATGATAAATGAGGCGAGTCATACGATTTTAACGAAGCTCTGTTGATGCAAGTCAACTATTTGATACCATTGTGCTGGAGTGAGGCGATGAGATGAGCCAACATGGCGGATAATGCTCTATATATTACTAACATTTTAGATTGTTTATCGTTGCTATTTTACGCAGCATCTACTGAATGATTTCAGCACGCTATGACATTATAACCGGGCTTTTAATTGTTTTCTTTATAGGTATTGCTAGCGTAGAAGAAAATAGATGATCTCGAGAAGTTGAATGTATAACGTGTTAAGTCACAAAGAAATATCATAATCGCGATGAAGAATAAAGTTTAAAAATATAATCAAAGTCTAAGGATATTAAATCTTTTAACTAAGTGTGTACTGCGGGTTCACACTTTAAATTTACGATTATTGTAGAATTAACTAGGGTTTGTTAAAAAATAATAATAGCACTAACCATGACTAGATTCACCCGTGTACAATACCCGTGACAATCGAAAGCTTTTGAGCTGTATTTTATAACTGTTGAATAGTACGTATAGATTTATGATATAACTAATAAAAAGCATAAACTCACGACGTAATGCAATAAATGTCCCCGAATTTCATTCACAGAGTGCAGGTGAAACAATTTCGTTGAAACTTTAATTCACTCGACGCCGGCTTAAGGCGTCCCCCAAGGGCGCATAACAGACCCGTTCCTCTATTTTATTTACCAATTTTCATTACTCAATTTAACTTCCAAAATTGGTTTAGGCTTGGCTTAATATTTATTTCACGGACTTTTTAAAGGTGAGAGGGAGATGAGATTGAATAGCTATGTGCAGTTAAATTTGCAAATATACATATAACATTTATATTGTTATATTATGTTTTTTTTATATATTTTGTAGAAATAAAACTGCGTATTATTTTTAAATACGCGTCAAACGCAAAAGTATTGGACACTTATTAGGTAATAGGTAATTATATAACAGCTATGACACGAAAAACATGACTAACGAAATTGGTTCAACAGATCCCGACATACACCAAACACACACAGAACTGCCTTCCAGTTGAATTACGACAAAATAGTTGATATATCAAAAACAATAATTATTTTCAAAATTGTGGCACTAGCATTACTCAACATAACATATTTTGTTTCTTTAACAAAAAATTAAGTTCCATCAAGAACAATTTTTAGTAACACAGACTATAACTTGTACAGATTATAATATATATTATATACTTATACATTTCACTATGACTTAAACATATAACGAAGACATTCTCCACCCCCTAACTCACCGTAGCAGACGAGATTAATTTAATATCTGGCTGGACCCAAGCGCCCGGTGCAACACTCCGGGATCATAATTAGCGGATTACTTTCACGCTCATACAAAATTTAAATCGCTTAATGGCTCGAAAAGACTAATGTGCCTTTAGGAACGTGCAACAAAAATATACATTAACGTAAATGAGTTCGCTTAATGATTTAGTTAAACCTTTGCTGTTGCAACGTAATTATGTACCGACTTAAAATGTCTGGCTAATGAAATGTCTACAGCTGATTATATTGGAAAACCAATCGTACAGTGGTAACAACTGCTTTCTGCGACAAGGAATCTATCGCAGATTCGATCCCCACTCTTTATCTTGTGGGGTCTGGGTGATGCTTTGTATTATACTTTTTATAAACAAAAGGAAAACAATTACATGTAATTTATCCGTCATTTAAATGCCTCAACAAAGGTACCCATCGAAATATTATTATTACTATTTCTACAACTATTATATAATGAGGAGTCTCCTTTCGTCTTTGGTTTACATTTTGTAGTAAAACTTTTGAATCAATCAATTTCACAAGATTTTGATATATAAAATCAGCAACAACCCGTTGTTTAAAGGAAAAGAACCACGTAGAGATTTCAATCTTATCAACCTTTCAATAACAATTTAATATTCATAAAGTATAATATATCTCCGATATGCACCACGCTAGTATTTTTAATGCAGTTTATTTTAATACTCACGACAGCGACACACGAACGTACAAGTCTATTTCTCTAATAAAAAATAACATTCTTATCACGGCTCTCTTTTTATCCAGACCAACACTTTTAAGACGTTATGTTGAATTACGACTTTGGGGGTGCTTCAAGAAGAGAACGTACATCTTTATAAAAGGTCGGCAAACCACTTCAGACCTGTCAAACTCTGCGTAGTTCATATGCGGCGTGCACCACTTTCCATTACGTGTCTCGCCTTTTGGTTTGCTCAAAAAAAAGTCCATGTGCAGTCAGCACTGACAGGTCCAATAGACAGCGTCATTAGTATGAAATAGGTATCACGTGTTAGAGAAAACAAATGACGTCTACCGTATAGGTACAATGTCGCCAAAGTGTCTACATATGTGAGGAGAAACACAGCGATCGGTGGAAGTTTGACATGAGCCATGTTTCTTTTCCCTGGGTATGCTAAAAGGGTTCCTACTTAAAAAATGGTACCAAGTAAACACTATAGTCCCTTCCTTACTCATTTCGCTACTTCGAAAAACCCATCTGGCAACTGATCTTAATAAAAAATTATTACAGTCAGTTTTCAATAAAAGCGAGCTTCAGGAAAACGTTTTTATTATTATTTTTAAATCGCTTGTTCGGTTTGTCGGAGGGATTATGCGGAATTTAAAATTCAAATAGATTTGGTAGTAAACTTCGGTTGGATTCAAGTGTTACTAAAATAGTGAATTATTTGGACATCTTCAGACAGAAATGTCTGTTAGGTATGACCATATCAAAAATAATTTATATTGAAACTTAAACATACCTGAATAAAATAAAAAAATACATGGTTTTTGTTTTAGGAAAATTCATACACATTTATAGCGTAAAAAGATCAGATACAGATTAGTCGTTCTGAACCGTTTCGTAAATTCTAGTATCAATTAAAATCCACATACTTGAAGCTTTAGAGACTCTACATTTAGTTCATTGTAGAAAACACTTTCGACATTAAACTCCATACACGACAGTTAAGCATTATGTACACCACATGGCTTGTAGATCAAGAATAGGCGCCATTATGCTGAATCCTCATTCCAAATTGTAAACAAATGACAAACACAATTATAGCCTCCCAACTCATCACCAACTTTCCCCGTCAAATAGTAACGATTCAATTCCGAAGAAATCGCCAACTTGTGAAACACGATATAAAATTAAGTGCGATTCAAAGAAACTTCTCCTCGAAGGCTTTGTGCGCGAGAATTTGTTAGCAGAGAGCCTTCGAAAATCTTGTGTCATCGTTCTGTGGAATTTTAATTTCATATAGATCCGATTGAATTGATAAAACGAATTCTTGAAAAACCTTTGGTAGTCATTTGACACTACATCTGCTACAAATTTTATAACCAGAAAAATTGAATAGGTCAAACATTTCAAAATTTCAAAACAAAACTTAAACTGAATAACTGAAAGAACAACGTTGTTTAAAATTTATATTATGCCGAATTTTATTCAGACGTCAATGTAAAAATAACTTCCTGTAACATTAAAAATAGACTATCACCGTTTTTACTTGTTTAATATGATAACTGTGCCCGACCACTAGAGCTTTACATTGTTTATAAATAAAATTTAATTGCTTGAAAAAAAATATAAACAAAATATCTACTTAAACAAAGTAAAACAAAATGAGTTTTATAACTAACCAAAAGTCCAAATTCCTGCCTAGTTTGAAAAGCCTCATCTTAACCAAAGGCCAAGATTACTTAGACGAGAAAAATATTACTATTATGACAGACTACTATTATTATATATCTAAGCCTGGTAAAATATATGTAATTTTTTTGATAACCTAACCTAGTGTAGAAAAAAAAGACAAAAAGAAAATATTATTACGAAACATCTATCTTATCGGTTCCGGAACAATGTAAACAGTGTACACAGAGTGCAAACAAAGGAAAACCCAACATAGTGCAGTCCAATTACAATACATCCTTAGAATTTACTTACAAAAATCACGAACGGAATTTATCGTTCAATTGTGGGGAGTGTTTTCCCGTTTCCAATCTAATGATAATTAACATTAGCGTTGGGTCGAATGTACAAATTGTATGGAAGGAGGAAGGATAATAATGGCTTCGGATGGTCAAGTGTCGGTAGCTCGCTTGGCGTGGATAAATCTTGTCGAATTAGAGGACGCAGTGTAACGATATCGGTTTATATTAGATCGTCACGACATTTATCTTTTTGTCGATATTTCACGATATTTTTTACGATGCCTTGCACCAATTATATATTATAGTTTTATGTAATAATGTTCCTATGTATACCTTATACAGCACTTGTCTTGATATAAACAAATATAACTTGTCATATAAAGAAATTAATAAAAGAACATACTTCATACACAAAGTTCGTTCGCCGAAAATGTTGATACTATTAAAATAATAAATAGGTGTATTCGGCCATCGTTAGCTCCCTTTGAAACGTTGCAGAGCGCCGGCTAATACAAATTATAAAATATACAACAATTTGCATCTAATCACACTTGATTTATTGACCCGTTCACACGATACGCATACGACGTTTCATTTTAAATATTATTTTAATTACGAGTATTAAGTGCTTTATCATAGCATACATTATTTTATTTTTTATAAAGTCACTTTAATGTTAAACCCTTATATAAAACTTAACATATTAATATTAAAGCTTAGTCATAATATTGTTTGCTGCATTTATACATTACTTGGAAGTCTTTGCAGTGCGTAGTTTTTAAGAATTTTATAGCATATAAAATATACAGAGATAACATGTAGATCTACGCAAAATATATCATTTCAATTGTGTTTTCACAGCTATATTGTATTTACAGTAAATTGAACGCACCTTACGTGTACATTAATTGGTTTTTTTCGCAATCAAATCAATCAAACCGTAGAATCGTTGTTCCGACTTATTTCATAACCCTTCATGGGATCCCAGTTACATTCAATATAATTAATCTCATCGTGTCGTTGACAATTGTCCGACTGACTGTTATCCGATTAAACAAGTTCACTGGAACTAGTTGCGATTAAATTATCGCGATGTCGTCGAGTCGTCATGTCAACCGTCGGACGGGCAGCGAGGGCGGCCATTTGCATTTTAATTGTACGTCACAGCCGCTGCACCCGCTCCTTTGATAACCATCTCGTCAAATAAACGTTTAATTTCGTTCCAGCCTAATAATAGCTTCCAGTCTCAAACGTTGATTATGAATATGATAAACAGTGGCCATGCTTTACTTGATTAAGTTTAAACTAAATCAAGAAAGATTGCAACATTCTGACTTATTAACGCTTCTATACCTTATGTAACTAGCTTAATTATTACGATTAGCTTAAGTCCTTTAGACGCTACGGCCTACGATAGAACTTATTTAACATACTCTAACATAACTATGTAGTGACAAATGAATAATATAATATTATACAGTCGAAACGAAATTAAAAGATTAAAAGACCTTATACTAATACCAAAATCAAATTTAAGTACGCCTCAAGCCAAAATCTTTAGCGCAAACTGTCATCGTCAGCCGATTTGAGACAGTCTAGAATTAATATCAGTCGAATCGTTTAGTGATTCAAGCAAATTAGGTTTAAGCGAACATGTTTGTAATAAAATAAAAAAATAACAAACGAAATGAATTAAAATTCTTTTCATGATATAATTATAATAGTTATGTCAGTTGAAAAGGTAGCACTTTTAGGCCAAACTAGGTTTGAAAATGTACGTTACCCGTACCTCGTGTCACCGCCTTCATTACATTATCCCAAAAATGTTACGTGTACGATGTTTTAAATACTTTATTGTACCTTGTATAAACACTTATTATACTAAGTCATAAAGAGCGGAATTGTCTCTGGATATCGAGGCCTAAAACATGACTTTGAATTATATTTACTCCTTCATCAAATGCTACTAAAAATTATACAAAACAGAACTGGAAACTCCACATACTTTCATTATTCTCAACTGCGTTATATTCATATCCCCTCGTTATCTATAAATTTAAATAATTACAGATTAATATTTGTGGCCGAAGTCTTTTGTTGCGACCAACCAGTTGCGGACGATTGCGCGCAGGTAACATCTAGCAACTGACACCGTCGTTTATTCGCTTTGTCTTCTACTTAGCTGCTACGCCTTCCTTGAGCAAAACAACGTGTAACAGAAATGTGTGGTTATATTTAAGGATCGCAAGAATACCTAATTTTAAATGAATGTATTAAAAATTCATTTCATTTGAACTATTTATTATCACGATATTGATTTTTTACATCTATTGACTAGCATATCGGTGTTTAAATATATCAGCTGTTACGTGTCAATGACCGCATGACCCTATAACAATGCATTTCATTGAAAGAGTTACTGCTATCTCTGTCATAAGAATCGAAAAGTGATGTAACACTTTTGTTTTGATTTTCATATTATCGATTTTATTGGTGAATGAATGAAATAAAAAATTTCAAAAATGTTTATTTTATTGCGGGGACTTGTATATAGACTATCTATGAGCATCTGAACATCACGCAAAAATATTACCACACATTTCAGTTACACGTTGTGTAGATACACATGAGCATCTCCGCCAATACAAGCTGTTCCCAACAAACACACAACATACAGCGTGTGTATGATGGAAGTGAAATCAATAGGAACGAAGGACGAACATTTGGCAGAGCGCCAGCGCCTAGCCAAGGTCGCCTCACGAATTCACCCCTGAACCAACTCGCCTATTTTTCCACTTTCCAACTTGTTTCGAGGCTACCCGTGTATTACTTTTGTTCCCGCTGGGAGCGATAAACTGAATTAATTTCTCCTAGGCTTTTTACTGCATTTTTTGTTGGCGTTTTCCGACGGACCAGCATGCATCGTTTTTGCGGTCGGGAATGCAGAACTTTGCAATGTTGTAATATTTACAAAGGCTTTTTGTTTTTTCAAATTTATTTGTATTTTATTCATACACATTTATCTATTAATCTTTAATATAAAAGTGAATAGTCTTGAAGTAAAGTCGGTTCTTAAATAGAAAAAATAATTTAGTTAGTGTATGAGGCTACAAGTAGGATAGTAATGTGGACGAAGGGGGTATTAAGAGTATATTTGTACGCGAAAACATCTGATTTATGAAAAGTATAACAAAAAATATTTTTGTATATGATAAAAGTTCTACAGTACTACTAACCTATTCAGGGACGACTTAAACGAATATAACTATAAAATTACACCCTTAGCGCTATATAAAGAATAGGCTATTAAAATGCCAGTAAGAAATGAGGATTCCATCCACATATAGGTCAGTCATTAATAAGGCTAATGTAAATTCCACAAGTGAGCTTAACGTTCCGAAATAGGTTTTGCTCTCGATCTTGTTTTAAGTTCTTGCGGTTTAACTCGCAATAAAGCTCCCTGCTAAATTTGAGCAAGACCTTAATTTATTCAAGATCTTAAAGATACCTTTTTAAGTTTATTACTTAAGGCCAATTCATGTTTTGAGGCTAGAAAGACATTTGTATGCATGTATTATGCTTCTTGAGTTTGTTTGAGAGATAACTACGTAACATCAAGTTGGGTAATTCCCGAGGCTTATGGGTATCCTATGGTGATTTCCCTACTATGAAAGAGGATTTAATATGTGAAGAAATTATAGTAAAAATAGTACCAGTATCAGTTGATATAAAATAGCATGTACCCGCTACTTTATAGAATTGAGACTAATATATTGCATATCGATTTTAATAATATATCTATGCTCTTCGACCTCACCAAGTTAAACACAATTCAATTTATTATATAGCTTATGACATTACATAATAATAAAGCTTTTTTTATTCGTACAAGAATTTTATACGTCAGGTAGATCCAAACTTGCTTCACCGTTCACTAAAGTGGTAATAAAATATAGTGTATAAAACATAGCCTTACTAAAAACAGACTCCTTCATTAATCCCGAATCTGTAAAATGAAACTCGCATATCTTAAGAGAGTAAGTTTTATAAATCTGAGTTGGAACATCGAGCCGAGAACTTACTGAGCATGACTCTAAACTCGAGATACCCGCGGGAACAATTAATTATGCATCGGTTGAACTTATCCAGTATCGTCTAACTATATTTAATGAGGCAGTGTCTCTTTTAGGGTTTAAGTTGAGGAACTTTTAAAGAGATTTTTACAGTTTCAAGTCAAATTTCTAGATCCATTATTACCTATTTTGTTCTGTTTACAGTGTTTGTAACAAAATAATAGTTCGAGTCGGAGTCACTCACCAACGGTTCCTTTAACTATTATTATAAAATTTTGCAATGTATCCACATTGCAAAATGTTATCGAGTCAAGAGCTTTAAAGAGTTGAGACAAACCATTTTACATAGCGTGAAGTGATCTTCCAAAGTTTCCCTTTTAATTTACTTTCAATAATAAAATACCGAAACCGGACGATAGACATATCCAGTACATGAATACAAAAAAAATCATTTGACACTTAGTAACGACAGGTTATATTTAGACCATTATTCCCTTCGTCTGGTCTTCACAGGGCGCGTCTAAGAACTGTTAATATAAATGCAAATGCAATACAATGAACATGTTGCCGATGCCCAGGAGACGTTCGTTACTCGAATCGAGTCGATCGATGAACGCAATAAAATATACTGTATCTGATTTCGTCTTTAAAACTTGAGCGCTCTGTATTGTTGGTTTTTATGCTAAGAATATAAATAAAACGGTACTATTTAGGGGATTATTCAAAAACTAAAATAAAACTTAAAAACCAAGAATAAAAATATTCGATCTTTGTTACAACTACGACTGAACTAAACTCTTAAAAATGTTTACCAAATTGTAATATATTTATAGTAATTCCGTATAGAATTCCCTCAGGGGAAAAAGAGCATGTTTAGGCTTATGGAGACCAAAACTTAACTGTAGACCGTCTCAGAGCATCGGGTAGGGTTCACTGACAATGTTGTAGATTCTTCTGCCTTAGATAATACTATACTCATATTTCTTTACAGCCATTATAATATATTTATCAATTATAAAATCATTAGAGTTATAAGCATCCATATTATGGTAACATGGTAATATTTTTTTATGACTGTATACTTTAAAGTCAGTCGTTAATAACTAGAAATGAAAGGTCACGTTTCAACGAAAAATATACGCACTTTTTCTATGTCAAGTACATTTTGTGATAAAAAAAAAGAAGTTGACAAATCTCAAACGAAATAAATCCAATAGCATAAAAGACTAGTGTTACTAGTCAGTGGAATTTACACGACGAACAGTACAGAGCTGTCACGTTTAAAGAAGTCTACGTGACACGAGTGGGTTATAGCAACTGTACAAGTGTACAGAGTAACCAATACGTGACCTCGGAAAGATCCTTAAAATTTTTATAGACACTTTAATGCCGGAATACAGAAACGCTATTCAAATTTAAGTACAACTTAAACCGTTCCGATTTGACGTACAAATCTGTAAAAATCACTAAACTTGAGGCGTCCTTAAATTTAATTTGCGTATGAGTATTTGGTACTGTTTTTGAACTGTTTTTATATAGTAGCTGTTGCCCGCGACTCCGTCTGCGTGGACTTTCATATAAACTTTGACGCCCATTCCCCCCTTATAACCCTTTTTTCAAGTTAAAGAGTATCCTGTTTTATCTCAGGCTCTAGACCATCTGTGTACCAAATTTCATTACAATCGGTTCAGCGCTTTGGCCGTGAAAGCGTAAAATTTTCAACCCCTCGCGCACCTTTTGGAGGGTTTATTTAACAAAAAAAAAGTAACCTATGTCCTTCCCCAGGCTTTATACTATTTGTGTACCAAATTTCGTTATTATCGATTCAGTAGTTTTAGCGTGATGAAAAGACAGACAGATTGAGTTACTTTCGCATTTATAATATTAGTATGGATATCTTCTAACTAGAGTTTTTATTAAATGGTAGCTAGCTTGATCCGCGGGTTCACCTGCGTTAAATCCCAATTCAGTTTTTCTATTTAAATTGCTTTTCCTATTATATTGTTTTATCGCTACTTTTGCTCGATGTTTTTATAGGTGTGTCTGTATTTATTATAATAACAGATGTAACAAAATAAATTTTGTTGAGTTGGAATTATTAGAATTTAAAAAAAATATATTATTCCGGTATCCAAGTATTAAGCTCAGTCTTTACATAGGAGCAAAGTTAAGAGCAAGATTATTGTCCGTCCGTCCGTCGGTCTGTCTCTAAGATCAATCATACAAAGACCACAACAAGGCTGTCACGTACAGAGATGATTACGTGACACGTGTGACGATGGACAAGTAAGCTATGTCATTAAGCGTTTTTCGGACACTAAAGTCAATTTCAAAGTCAAAAGTATCTTTATTCAATTAGGCTACATATAGTAACACTTGAATAGTCGTTTTTTAGTACCAAAAAACATTTACCATCGGTTCTACATAGAAGAACCGGCAAGAAACTCCGATAGTTGTTTTTAAAATTAGAACATTATCACTTTAAGTGATAAGGCCGCCCTTAACACTTAAATTTAATTTATTGTTTAGTATATAAGATTCCTATGTGTAAAAAAGGGTAAAATAAATAAACATTCAATTGTCACTATGATTGTCAATGTTAAGTCGAAGGCAAATATCTATATCTTATTTAACGGAACTAGACATAGTAGCATTTAAAATAGTCATAATATATAGAAACGACTAGAAATTTGATAAATGCTCTTTTAAAGCAAAAAAATGTTATTATACGTACCGTAACAAAAAATTATGACAGCTTATGTTGTATTATGTTATGTGTGTTTTACTCTATGTGTGTGTATGTAAATGTACGAATATTTTCGACTTCTATTTTACACCCAAAAGTCAATATCTAAATGATAATTATAATTTAGCAAGCGTCATTCAAATATAATATGTAAATATATATTACAAACGGCTAATATAAATAATTAGAGCATCAACAAACCGCAGAGCGGTGGCTGACTGAATTATTTATTTTTAATTATACCTTTTAGCTACAATATACTAACGTTGCGTATTTGCGAATCCTTACTGCATATATTTTAGATTACGCCCGATAAAATAGCTGTTTGGAAGGTATAAGGTACTAAACCTTTTTCTGAACCGGGGGAACAATCAACCTTTGACCCGTCGAACACCTGACTAGTCAGTCGTTAGGCCCTAATGAAAGATGTCATAATGTTGCATATATATACTGAGTAACAAACAGTAGTAGAGTAACAAAAGCGCGATGCTGAACGCCGCTACATCGTCTATCGTGTAGACACAATAGGTAACAGATAACAGTGACAAACTTACCGTCATAAGCTACATAATACTTTTAAATCGTCATAGCACCTTAACGACGAATATATAATGTCTCATTTATTTAAGACAACCTTACAATAAAAACAATATATTTACGAACCCTATAATAACGAAAGAAACG
>DWAJ01003116.1:0-15551 GCA_018238005.1 Eurema mandarina
TTCTTTTTAAAATTTTATGGTTGTGTTCTGTTGATTTATCTCATTATTTTATTAACCTACTTATAATTAATCTTGTCATCCTGGTAACTAAATTTAAGTCAATGTTCTCTAAAATTTTCTTTTAGTCTTAGTCTATTGTTATTTGGTTCCCAGTATCTTCGATCTTTTCTATAAATGTTTTTAAAACTTACCTATATCTTGTTTTCAATGCCAAATCAGTTTGTCTAGCGCTAATTTCAACTATAGCTCGATGTGACAACTAGTTTTATCTGATATTATATTCAGACATTAGTCAATTCTAGTATTAACAAAGGCGTTAAGTAAAAACTAGTTCTAACTAGAAAAAACGCGTTCTAACTACCAACTAGTTTTAACTGTAACATATATACATATATTTTTTAAGTTATGTATTTCCAAAAGTTTACATATCTATTGCTTCATAATTTTCTCCAATAATTATAACGTAGAAATAGACACAGCTAAAGAACAAAATGCAGTCAAGACTTAATGGTAACTTAGGTTATGTTACCAGTAAGCTATTACAATAAAAATTTGTCTTTCAAAACCCAACAGAAGATGCGCGTCGTCGGCGAGTTTAAAATACGCCGTGTACAATGGGCCTTCAATCTGGTCTTTATGTGGATTAACTTAACATATAACATAACATATAATCAGGCCTATATGCCCTATCTATACTCACCTAGAGTACATATCCATACCCAGATAGGGCAAAAAGTAATGATATCCAATCAAAAACATAAATGTGAAATGAGAGCTAAGTTCAATATTATGATAAATGCCTTGGTTGTTGATTTCAACGACAAAAGAAGTGAGATCTAAATATGTGCCAAGTTCAATGGTCAGTCCTGAAATTGATTTGTAAGTAACAGTATAACAATCATATTATCTTCTTATAACGTAAGATAATGTGTAGCCTAAGGTCTGTCTAGGCAAGTTTTCGTCTATGAATTATAGCTTTCGCAAGTTCTAAACCTACAAGTATTTTTCGGTTCTTATTTTATAATTCCGGAAACTTGGATTGTTGGTAAAAACTACCGATTGAACATAATAATTCGTTGATAGGTATATAAAAACTAGCCAAGACAGACCTCAGGCTACAATACATTATCTTACGTTGTAAGAAGATATGATATGTTATACCTACTGTTACTTATAAATAAATTTCAGGACTGACCATTGAACTTGGCACACATTTAGGTCTCACTTCTTTTGTTGTTGAAGTTAACAACCAAGGCATTTATCATAATATTGAACTTGGCTCTCATTCCATATTTATGTTTTTGATTGGATAAAACTAACTGATATATGGAGTTTCAATGGTTTACATTTAAACCTTAAACATTTAAAATCGATCAAGTGTTACGGTAGTTATTTAAACTCTATTCCCTCTCGTTAATTGTTAAGGTATACAATAAAGACAATTTATGTTTAACTCCGGAAATGGACGATTAAGTGCTATAAAACAATACAAGGGTTGTCTAACATTTAAATTTTGGAGTATAGTAGTCATTAAAGATCATTTAAACAGGCGGCCGCGCCCGCGCCGTTGCGTCGGTCTGTCGGCCCATCGGGCCTCGGTACCACTATATCATAGCATTGGTCACGCGCGCCTCGCTCCAATTTTATCCCCCCGTAAAACAGCGCAACTACAGGAAGGGTTGGGTTTTAATTACGATATTTTTCTATTATTTTCTTCGCTGTCTTAGTATCGGGGTGAAGGGGCATGAGATGTAATAAATTTCACTTTTTATGAGGTCACGGTTAACCCTCTTGATAACGTTTATCGCACATCTGGTGAAAATGAGAAACCTTTGTTATTTTGTACTAATGATTTAATAAAACGATTGCAGTAGCTATATCTATTTATCACGTCATTTTAATATTGCAAATTTAAATAGAGGGAATGTAAGAAGGCGTTTGAGCCTTATGAGTTAGTATCGTTCTCGGTTCTACTGTCTGTTCAATAAACTAATTGAATATTTTGATAGCATTTATTGTTTTTTTTAAACGAATAATTGTTAAAGTTTTAAAATAATTTCAACGTTATTTTTTGATGTATAATAAATGTTAGTGATAAAAAGAATATACTTCAGTACGTACCAAGTATTTAATAAAGAGGGATTATGGAATTGAAGGAATATGTCACTTCGATGATGGATGGTATTGAGTGTTGGTTAATATATCAGATAACACGAGTACATGTCATGTGAGAAGTTGTCACAGCGATCTGTTCCGCCGCGCAATGATGCACGAAATGGAGAGCCCTGCTTTACATTTTCAACTGATTGCACACGAGAAGCGTAAGTCCGGATAATTTTATTGATCACGCACACGCCTACCTTTATTGTAAAAAAGTCCGCGAATAGAAAAGGGTTTAATGGTTTGTTGAATCGAATCTATTGAGTCATTTTATGAATAGATTGCTTTTTTATTTGTCAACTGTATAAAATAGTTCACATAGATCTTATACATTTGTTTATATCTAACATATTATTTTTATTCGAAACCTGATCTAGGTATCTGTTTATTTTACTTAAAATATTACTTAGTAAGCTTCGGATAAAATATAGGTATATTTATGCATTGTAATTGACAATTTTATACACTATTAAATTATACATGTTTACAATAAAGCACGCATGATTTATTTCAAAAAATTGAAATGAAATATGCGTATTAGCATTGTGCGATGTATATTATTAATATTATAAAAGTAATAGTTTGCGCAAGCAATATGCAAACAGAAGGCGATAGTCCGAAAGGATTGCGCTGTCGTTGTGTATGAATAATTATAATGCGAGAATGGATTTGTGTACTTAAACGATTAAAATTATTTGAATACAGATTTATCGCAATAGGTACCTATGAGTGGGAGCTTTATACGCAAATACAGATGTTCACACTTGGGGAGCATTAAAAGTGCGTATCGATCCTAGTAAGCTTTAAATAAAAATCAAATGGATTGTGAAGCAATCTACATATACTTTTGTTTTAGATTAAATCTAACTCAATACTTTGATTATTTTAAAAAATTAGTGTAAAATATATCGTATTATCAATGGCAGTACGGATAATTCTAAAATATTCACAACTATTGATAGAATTTTCATAAGGATGATAGTTTCTAAATATTATTAAGTAGATGTATCTAAGTATAATCAATCAATCACGATACGCCACGTGTTTCTGCTTCCAAGCTTTTTAGATATAAATGCAGTGTTTTCGCCTAAAAAAGAGCTGATTCTCGACAAAAGATTTACACATTGCGATAAAAGTGAGCACACAGAAGATAAGCAAATATTTGAACGGGGGCGTAGCGGAGCATGAAACTCACGAACAAACCCGCATTAAGCGCGGATTAGGATAGACGTTGTTATTTGATTACTTAGACACATACTATAGGATTTTTCTATAAACCTTTATGTTCTCTTCAAAAGAAAGAGATAAGAGGATTGTATTTTTTGTCTCCATCAGATACTGTGTGGAACGTGAACGCAAATAAACAATCTAACTCTTAGTTGCGTATTGAAGATCGTGGTTAAGTTGATATTGATGATGTTACCACGATATCATAGAGACGATATCACGGTTGCTTATGTTTTATGAGACATATTGATAAGTTTAGTAAACCTAAATGCTTTTTTTGTTTAACATTATCTACATTTCCGTATTACATATCAAAATGACTGGTTGTAAGGTCAAGTTTACTTTTAATAAAGAGATGTGGCGACCTACAATAAACCTATGAAGGTATCATAAGAACTATTTTTTCAGATACTTGTCAGATGTTGAACCCAAAACATAAGATGCAACACTATAACATACCTACATTTTTATATTTAAGTGATCTGCAATAAAAATAACTTTTATCCAGTTGGATATGGAACGAGACCTTTGATTTTTCATTGATACATTAGATAAAGTTGTAATCGTACAATAAAAAAGGGGAAAATCGACTAAATCGGTAAAATATGGAGCGATAAGGCTCAAACATAAATCATCAGATGCGCGTGAAATCAAATTACCGTTTACCAGTCGCCGGCGAATTGAAAGGGTTGCTATTGCACTGCGTGACCAATACTCCCTGACTCTCCACAACCTTCCATCCCTTTCACATTACTTCCATTACATGCACATTGAAAAGAGATGCACATATTATAAATCTATATGGATAGACCGCAAATGGAGATTTGTGCAAATCGAAAATGCAAACAAATTTAGTCATGAAATTGGTTTTGGGAAAGCGATAAAATAAGTTATTACAATAAATGAGAATATCAAACTAAGCACCCAGTTTAACCCCAATAAAATGTTGTCATAGCTCACGTTTCTCATGGTGTGTGAATACCAACTCGTCGTCGTCGTGACGATGTAAGTGACTATTTTAATCCCTTTAAAAAGTTGACCAGTGCAAAACAACTCCAATAAAAATAAATTAGGAATAAAAATTAATTGGAAGAAAACGTTTTATCGAATTCCATTTGCACTTTGAAATCTTAAAATTTTTAAATAATACATTTTTTTGACCATGTTTTATTATTTTGGGCTGACATTCGAAATTAAAAATACTCGTAAATCAATAGTCAATACAGAAATTAATCTCTCAGATTAAAGATATAATAGCTGGGTTCTACAAAGAGGACAAAAGCCGTCGAAAACTAGTCGCTCACGTCAAACATTAATCCAGCGATTGACTTTTGTTACCGGAGCTCAGTTTTTAATTAGGGCAAATGGTCCGACGTATGGCGAAGGCGGACGTGGCCGACACAATGCAAGCGTGATTGACACAAATTACCTCTAATCGAAACGCAATGAGTGCTATCCAATGCATTAAAATTTTGGTGCACATGCTATTTATTTTTTATTTTAAATCGTTGGAATTTAATATCATATTAACTTAGGTATGCAGTACAAGCAGTACTTTAGTTTTATCTTATGCTTTCAATGTCATTTATTTATATTAGAAATACAAATAAAGTGTTATAAAACATGCAAAGAATCTCATGATTTATTTTTCCCCAGTCTTTTATAAAATGTAGGTATATAAAGTAATACACACTTAAATGTATCATGCTAACTCTGCTCCTGTTAGAGGTAAAAGGGTTGCAGAAGTTTTCGATTTAAAATTAGATTTAATTGTATTTTAATCTCAGCGATAAACGTCAATCAAGTTGTGAGACTGATGTGGACTGATGTACAAGTATCAAGAGAGCTCAACTCACGTCGCGCCCCCATCGCCATTCAAAAAGGATTTCGAGCAAGGGTGAAATTAAAATGTCAAAATAGTAGCAACTCTGTGCGAGATATTTGTCTCTGCCTTTGTCAAACACTATTGTTCATTTAACATTCTGCAGTCCACGCAGAAACGACACTGTTCAACTGTTTTATTCATTGAAAAACGCGACCCTTTTATGTCACTTTGAGTCGAAATAATGTTAAAATACTATTATTCACATGTCAGCTACGTTACCCTTTTAAAGTTGCATATTTAAATGCAGTTACATGATACCACAGTGAACTTCGAATCATGGTGCCGATCAAGGCAGGTAGGTATTAGTCCGAAAATTATAAATTATTATAGCACTGCGTGTTCATAAATTAATATTTTCATTTAAATGCTGAGAAGAGAACTCACATATTAAACATCTGCCCGGGTTCATTCTTAAAGAGCAGTCCTGAAACTAATGCCATGCAAGATCTGCCGGTTTCCACAACTCTACTGTAGTACATTCTACTCGTGTATCATCTACTCAATGTCCGACATCTTTGTGCACGCAATATAACTTTACGTATAGGAACGTTATAATATTAAAATAAAACATACCCTGAAGTTTTTAGAGCTTAAAAGATGCCAAGAAACCGTACCGTACCGTATTGTAAATTTAAATAAATTATTATTATTATTATTATTACTATAAATTACACTTTTCTTATAAAAAAATTCTTTACATGAATTTATATTTTAAAATGTTATTAATTATGAATTAGGTTATATAAAAAACAAACAGAGATGCTGACTCTATAACTTTTGTATTGTATAATTTTAATGTATAAAAATGCATTAGTAATTTATTTTAATTAAATAAATTATCAAAATTCTCTATGGACATATTCAGAGCATTAACCACTTGTAACAGTAGGTAAATTAGGAAGCTTCCTTAGGCCTAAATAGAATCAAAATATATACCATATTTTGATTCTATTTATTAATATGAGTATATTTTTATAAAACATTCCTACGAAACATTATTTGAAAAATTCTGTTTATTGTGTTCCTAACATCTATTTGTTTGCAAATTGAAAAGAAATGGTGAGGGACCGGAGTGCAAATAAATAATTACGCGCATTCTGCAGATACTTGGCCCTGGGCCGAAAAGCACTACTCCATTGTTCAATAAAATAGGGGCTGCTCGATATTGCGACATTTTAATTATCCTTAGCAATCTGAATTCCTCTATATGGATGACTTCATTACGAGTGAACTAATTAAATTTCGGAGCAAAATATTAAAAAATTGAGAGCTTGTAAAAAGTACTAAATTATAGATTTGAAGCAGGAGTCGAAAATTAATAGAAAAATTCTTTGTATGAAATTGAAGGGCGCGCTATGCTAAATGCTTTTATTTGACATGACGTATTTTAGTGTATCAATTAGAGTTCTGTATGCTGACGGCCCAGCGTGAGGCGACGCTCCCCGGGTCGCCGCCGCCTGGGGTCTATCCTGTCCCTATGCACCATTCACGATATATTACACAACCAAATTAATCGCGTTGTTTTAGGACAAATATGCTGTTGCAGATGTTTTGCTTTGAGTGCAATATTATTTTTGCATATTTCCGCGTATGGATGTTAATAAAATTAATCTTTAAAAGGGATTCATAGGAGTAAAGATATTAGAAAAGTAATTGTGCAATGAAATGTAGATAAAGATAGCATAGTTATAGGTTGATGTCAAAAATACTACGATAGTACCTACCTCAAACAATGTTGCATAAAAATATCTTAATACCTCTTCAGAGTGACGACATATTAATATAAGATTGGGAAATAACTACATTCTTCCACTAACAAAGATTTCTTTAAACAATAAAAAATATATTGTTAGTAATTATAGACGAAAAGCAATAATGTATTTTTTGTCGGTGTCGCCATTATGGAGCGACCTGCTGTGCTGCTTCTCTATAATTACACTGCCGTGAGCACATTTCCAGACCTATTGAAAACGATAACACGGAAGCTGTTACGAAAACTTAAAAAATAAGTAAGTATTGTTACTATAATGCATTTGCGAGTAAATATTGAGTTTACACAAAGCGGGACCCGACAACCCTTAAATATAGTCCACAGGGTGCCATTAGATCGGCTCAAAGAGTTGGGTGTGCCGGCGAAGCTGCAAGAGTCGACTTTGTAAATCTAATTAAAATATCAATATGTTCACTGCGTCCCCGCGGACAATTCGATTTTACGCTTTTTAGCCCCTGAACTAAAATATGCATGGACAAAAAGTTTTTTAACAATGAACAGGTACCGAAAACTTTCTGATAAATGTTTAAATTTAAGCAAACATCAGCATTTTAAAAGTGCTTAGTAATATGTTTAAAAATTAATGTTTTGATGTTAGTTTTCTAAGTCTAACACATTTTTATTATATCGCGAAATATATAATTTATTTTACGCGAAATAAACAAATTATTTGATAAATATTATTTGAAATTCGCTGTTTATGAATGGGTTTACTGTTTTAGATAAGGTCTTCTTTCTAGCGTATACCTACTATTAATGCAATAACGTAGGTAAATTGTTAATTTAATAAGCATAGCTAACGTTTCAGTAAGACTAAATTTGTGAGGTCGTTCAGAAGTTTCCTGGATCTAGAATGTCTTTAATATAATCGGTATATGCCAAAAGTTGCAAATAATTTAAATATAGAGCAAACTATACAAGTGAGAATCGATTATTCGCCCGTCATGTTATGTTTACGAATACAATAAAGTCAACGACTTCTTCGTAAACTGTCACATACTCGCACAACGGCCTGTCGACACACAATCTAACTACCCTTACGTTTCGCCAAATAAAAGATCCAGGTAGCAATGCAAACAGCCATAAAAACGTGACGTGTCAATCGATTTTTTGCAAATATGTCACATTCGCACCAATCAAACATATAAGTGATAAAAATTTTCGTACACAATAAAGTTTCAAAAATGCTCAAAAGGGAGCGAGCTTTGATCTTTTGTGAGAAGGGATCATTAGTTAGCAAATGTCAGCCCGATTTCGTTTCTATTTCGATTTCTTGCCCTTGGCTTAACAAGAAGGTAAACGCGTAAACAATCCTAATCGTGATTTATTCTCACTTCAGACTTACTATTTATCATTATAGTGTAGGAAGGTTTTTGTTCATCACCTGTTACTGTTTTGTAAACTTTGACATTATTTATTAATTTCCTTATCCTATAATAAAATTAAACTTGTATTAGAGTAGTTGGATTATTAGGCACTACCTATAAACATTTAGCGAAATATGATTACCTACTTATATTTATGTTGGTAAGTAGCTACTTACCACCTAACCTAGCCTATTAATAATTACCTAAGTAAGATGAAACAGTTAAAATTACAATCATTCCTAGACGTTACTTTTGCCAAAAAACATAAGCTGTAGTTATTTTTAATAAATATGTCGTATTTGAATATAAATTCCGGATCATTAATTACAATGCAGATCTACTAAAGAACAAATGTTACAGTGCACGCCTTGCACAATATTTCATCGCACAATCTCGCAAAAAGTGAACCCTTTTTCTTTTATATTACAATTGTCACCCTTTTGATAGCAATTCTATTAAATAATGTCTGGTCATTTGGGGCGGGTGAGCAGGACGTAGCGAGCAGTGGCACTGGGAAGCGGTACCGCAGTAGGCTACTGCCAACTGCCAACTCGGCACCAGGCTGTAAGCAGTAGCGTAAGTTCGCGCCTCTTTAGCCCCCGGCGCAAAGTGCGCGTCATCCTGCTAGGACATTAATCACATCCATTATTAAACTTGTTATTGTGTTGATTTGAAGATAACGCGTTATAAACGGTGCCGTCCGCTTTCAACAAAATAAGCTTTCTGTAATGATGTGTAAGCGACGTGTTTGGAGAGTTCTTTATAAAAAGCATGATAAATGACATTTTGTGTTTTAATTTTAAATCCGCTTATATTGGTAATAAATAATAATTTTAAAAACTGCATTGTATTGATTAGTAAAATGTATTTTAACCGACCTCAAAAGGGAAGTATATACTAATACAAAAGGAGGTACACTTTTAATCGACCCGTATGTTTTAACAGATTCAATTATATATTCTTCGAAATGCAAATGTATCATACACATACTACAGATAGATATTCAACGTATTGACGTTCACCTCAGTGACGTAGCGCAGGTAAGGCCTCAGATCAGTGAACGCGTAGTAACTGACTAGGAATTTCCGATCCTGACGCAATCGCTGTTCACTCAGCACGGTCAACAGAGCCTTACGTCCGTCACGTCACGTTCTCAGAACTGTTGTGCCAATTATATGTGTTTTTCCTTATTTTTTTGAGGCCATACTCAAACGTCTATTATGCAAAATACACATCCATAATATATTGTGAAATAATAATAATTTTTAAATAAAGAAGGTACTAATTATTAGAATTCTCGTTGAATAATTGAAAATTGATTTTTATATAAAAACGCAATTGTAGTTGTTAATATGTTAAATTGTCATCAAAAACATAACTGGTAACAAAATCCAAGTCTTGTATATCATTCACGTTCTGTAAAAATGTAGGTAGAACATTTTTATAGAGACCTACCAAGCCCGTTCATTTATAAAGTCTTTCTTTTCTTTTTTTTCCGTATTAATTTATCACGTAATAAGTTAACCTAACAAAATCTTATAGTGACCATATCTTTATTAAATATCGTATGTCAATGTAAAGATTACAAAGGACTACAGTTTGTTTTAAAATTTTATCTTTTTTTTTGTTTTTATATTAATCAAACAATTCCAAGCTAAAATGAATTATAATAGTAATGTAAGGCAGGTAGTTTCCTACTATATAAGTATCGTGTTATAAAAATAATTAGTATAGTGGTCACGTTCCACATTTATACATACTTTCTCTAACAAACAATAGGTTGTATATTTGTGCGTTGACGCATTTGACTCGTATAGGAATGGAAAAACCATCACCGCGCACGCGCCAATTTAGCATTCACGTTAAATAGTTATAAAAATAAGTACCCAGTTAACGGTATAATGGTAAATAGTACGTGTAGGTACCGATAGGAGTCTAAATATTTGTAGTAGGATACAAATATTTAGACACCTATCGGGTTTTATAATTCTACTTTCCTTTTTGTTGAATAACACAAAATTTATTTCTTATTCAAAATTTGAATTATCATAATTTGTTTTATGTACATACTTTCGATGTTTTTCTTTATTGAGTGTAAAGACATTAAAATCTCTATTAGTTATACGGATAAAAGAACGGCTAACGAATCAACGCAATCAACAATTTCGGGAAAGTAATGTACTTATGTATAAGAACAGTCCGTCCACAATGTATTGTTTCTGTGTTATAACAATAAACAAAAGTTAGGCTTATAAAACAATAGTATCTACATAGCCGGTCTGGAGAAACTCGTTTGGCTACGTCATTCAGGATTCTACTTTACAGTTTTAAATTTAACAATGGCTAATTTTGTTGCATTTTATTGCCTTGAAATAGGATCAACAGCCATTAGAACATTTTTTGCCACGCCTTTTATTAGGGTGTCGTTTGAAGGCCATGCGGCACAAAACAAAGCGTTGACCGGAATTGCTCACATAAACAATGTTTGACGGCATCTTTGCTCGTTTATGACCGCCCGAACTTTTAAGCTCATTATAATATAGCAATGTTTTCATTCTGCTTAACGGCATACCTTAGCCTTAGCCCAAATGTCGGCTCTTTTTTGTTCCTAAATAGATCGTGTTCGCAACAAAGTCTTTTACATCTTAAAAGTTGTTAAATTTTTAGTTAAATAAAATGTAAATACCTCAATTTAGATAGACTTGATTATTAAACGTAGAAAGCGAGTTACTATTACCATTTTTATTATTGTCTGTCACAGCTATACCTACTGATATAAAACTAAATGATTTAAAATTTGGTATTCAGACGTATTGTAATAAACTGATTTTTTAAGTATATATAAGTCTCCTTGGAAACTATAAAAAATGAATTGAATGACATTTACCTAATAGTAGCTTTTTATAGTAATTTATTTTTACCTACACGTTATTTTTAATTATTACAACGAAATATATTTAATTTCAATACGGAACCGTCAATACTCGTAGGTCTAATTTGTCAGTTTTATTTTACAAATTAAGGGTATAATCCTTTTTTTAACGCCTTTTATCAGAACTAACTGGAAGCAAATAACAAATAACACGACTGCCCACAATGTGTCTCACATTAAAATACATGCTAATGGGAACACGTTGTAACCCTTTCATTGTACATGTTTTTTATTGTTTTATTCAGGGGTCAATGAATACGTGTTGCTTAACAATTGTACAACGCTTTATGGATCAATTAATTAAATGTCTCTACGGTCATTGTTGTTAAGCAAATATGGAAATGAACTAGTTAGTAACAATACTTTGATTTATTACGACAAAGGCAACAAAAACTAAGGTGAGAATTTAAGGCATCACATGAGCCGCATTTCGTACCCCTTCCGATATAATTTATACGATCACGAATAAACTGGTGACTACTTGGTACCGTTCAATACCAAAAAGTTCGAAACTTTATGACGTTACCTTGATTGATGACGAGCCCAATTTCCAAGAATGTCTATTGCCTAAAGCAAGGTAAAAGTCGGGTGTTCAATAAACGAAAATTGCACACCATTTGCACTAGTATTGTTTCGATGTATAAAGCCGAAAAAAACAATTGTACCCTTTCAGACCAATTTTATGACTATTCTAAATGGCCATCTGTGAAAGTTGAAATTCTTTTACTCAAATAATAAAAGTTATTTCAAACTTCAAAAGACTTACTTCTTAAGACAATTTAAACCGCGCAGCCCTAAATATCCATTTTATTTGTAAGACAAAAAAAAATATAGGTATAATAATAAATATAATAATCATTTATTGCTAAAACAACCAATACATTGGCAAGCAACAAGCTCCACACAATCATAATTCTGGAAACAAAATTATTATTTAATATTAATTTACATTATTGCAATCATACATTATAAAAAGTTATAGAACAAATAATAACAAAAACTATGTCACAGACAAAAACCTATAGATTAATTCTAAGTACTATTTGTATTTTAAATGAAAATAATTATAATTTAATGTCTGTATGTGATTGGATTTATTGTGTGTGTATTTTAAAAGTTAGTTTTGGGATTTACTAAACTGATTTCGAAAGATCCAAATTGTATGAAACCAAAAAATAAAGAAACTAAAACAAATTCTGGTTTTACCTAATTATATAAAAAATAATTGAATAATTCAGTTATCTGTTGGTAGTTGGTACTACTCTTATCAATATTTACAACTCATTTATCGAAGTTTCCTTAACATTCCTGGCGGTGTGGGCGTGGGAGCATGTTATTCTGATGGTCACATTAAAACTATTATCAAGACTAGCCGTATATTTATTATATTTTTCGTCATGAGTTAATGTGCAACTAAACAGGTCTTTGACGACATGTCTGATGAGATACCATTAGGCTGACTTACCCCGAGTAAGCCGGCCTAAGTCAGCCCATATGGCTGTACCACTCTTAACATGGCTCTTCTACCTACTAGTATAGCTCTACCACCTATCAAATAGAGAAATAACGAGAATTGTGTATAAATTAAAAAAATAATAATAGGATTCCATCTATTCTAGCTAGCGGCCGCCGACGCCTGGCGATGGAACACCGGTGGGTTTTATTCGATATGGCCCTTCAAGCGAGTCCGACGTAACCACCTCCTTCTCCTCCGAGGAGGACGCGGTATCCGTAACAGAATTTCCCCGTGAAAATGATTAAAAAAAGGATTCCGTCTGTTCATCGTGAATATCTCATAAAATCTGATTATTAGACACTTAAAAATACTCACATGGTGTAATTCTTTTGCCGTCATCGAATAAAATAATATAATACCAAATATGTATAATGATAACAACAGGTAAATAGTCGACATATTGACCAAATATTTAGTTTTATATATATAGCTTTTAAAATAAATGATTAAATGAAAATTAAACAAAAATATACCCTATCATACCAAACCATAAAAACTAAAAAGTAGTCTTATGAAATTCTATGTACACGAGTTTCAAGTAATCGCTACCTACATCTATACTTATAATAAATCTGTAGAGAGGTCAATTCTGTACATGAAATATATTTCCAACATAACTATCAGGGGGTGATTAAGGACCGATACTGATGCCAAAAATGCAATTAGTGAAGTTTTTGTATAACCGTTATAGAAACAAAAGCTATTGAACAGATTTCAACGAAATTTGGTAGGTACTGTCAACATTCTTCATACTCCTGAGCAAGTTATAGTATACTTTTCATCACGCTACGTTCAATAGGAGCGGAGCAGTAAAGGGAAATGTTGGGAAAACGGGAGAAGAGAGAATCAAGTATGACTTTCTGTTCTCCTTAAAATTATATAAAAAATATCCCAGGACAGCATATGCCTATCTTTTATAGTTGACTCACAATAACACGTGTATAGGTTGCGTCACGGATGTTTAGCGCTGGACGAGAATAGCTGCGCATCGGTAGAATCGCGCTCGTAATTGACGTATTGGTGCGAGAAAGACAACACAACTGGGACAACCAATCAACGCTCGCGCACTCGACGATCACGCGCCCCGCGCGCCGTGCCGTCCCCTCGATACCTTATTTTTGACTTCTGCGCAGGTTTCGTTCAGCGCTAAAGATTCGTGACGCTACTTATAACTCCCGATACTACATTATTAACTATTCCATATAAAAAATCATAGAAATCAATATAGAAACAACCAAAGGCATACATGAAATATACTAATAATAAGCCATCGCGAGTGAATAGGTACTGAATCATGCTGTATAAGGATTATTTAAAAAAACTTATTTTAAAAAACTGCTCTCGCTATTTTTGTTCGCGATATAATTTAATAATACTGTATTTACATAACTATCGTTTTAAGACTTCGTGAAGCGAACAGTCTCGAAAGGTCGCGACCAGTAGCTAGGCGCAAAGCGCGCAGTGCGGCCGGCACATAGGCATTTTTGCGACAAACGACGGAAACGCGGACGTAGTCGCTGGCAACAGCTAGTCTATATGTCGCAGGCGGATTGTATAATCCGCTGTATCACATAAAGGCTAGCCGTTTTTTCAAAACAGGGCCGTTTTGCAAAGCGGCGGTTCAACGTTTTTTTCTGTTTGTCTGTTTGTCTGTTTGTTTGTGCACGCTAATCTCATAAACGGCTTATCCTATCTAGATGAGGTTTTCAATGATATATTGTGGTAAGCGTAACTTAACATTTAGTCTTTAATTCATGTCAATCGGTTAAAAAATTAAAAAGTTATGGCAAATTAAAGAATCACGTTGAAATTGCTGAACGTTTGTTGGCGCGGGTTAGGCATTTTCAAAAATGCTGCCCAAAGTCACTTTTCTGCGCGGGCGAAGTCGCGGGCACAGCTAGTACTTAATATAACTGTTGTTCTGTTCGTATTTATGTTTAGATCTTGAGAACTACGGAACAGATTTTGATGCGGTTTTATTAATAGGAGATGAAGAAGAGGAAAGTTAATAGTATAATGCATTACCGTTTAGGTGGGTCAAGTCGCTACTAATCTATAATCTTTCTAATCTATGCTACCCGTTAGTACATATAATATATTAAATGACCTTAGTAATGCTTTTATTCTTTCAAGAATTTTTTTTTATAGGCTCTCCTGATTTATTTATAAACCAATCTCTTACTGTTTTAAACCCTAAAAGTTTTTTATTTCTTTCCTTATGAATATATAAGAATGCGTTTTAAACGACTTCATAAAAACAATCTATTCTAATATATAAATGCGAAAGTATCTGTCTGTCTGTCTCGCTTTCACACTAAAACTATTGACCTTGTATTGAGATTGTAATGAAATTTAGTACACAGTGAGAATGAACGTAAGTTACTTTTTAACTGGAAAACGGCTGTGAGAGATAATGGGGGGTTAAAGTTTATTTGAAAGTCCACGCGGACGGGGTCGCGGGAAAAAGCCAATATTTTCTTGGAGTTCACTTTCGAAATAGGTACATAATATATGTCTTACTATTGTCTGCTAGCTTGAACGTGTTATTATTTTTTTATAAGCTTATTGTTTAAGCTAGGCTATTCATATAACATATTCTATAAAAAATATACAGAAATCTGCAATACGAGAAGAACGTGATTTGTTAAGAGTTGGATAAATTTATTTATGTTACTAAGTGTGGGTGTCTTAAC
>DWAJ01003117.1:0-15550 GCA_018238005.1 Eurema mandarina
CATAGGGTACTTTACATCCCGGATAAGACCCAAAATTAGACCATACACTACCGGGACAATATAGACAACATCGGTATAAAAAGTACCCTATGTATCTTTATCATAGGGTACTTTTTATCCTGGAAACCTACGCGGGTAAAACCGCGGGACACAGCTAGTACTACAATATATATATCCAAGCTACAATATAAATAGTCGGTTACAACATAGCCTTCGATATTATTAATTCCAAGAATTGGGGTCAGTCTATTTCATAATTTGTCACTATCAATAAGTGTCCGTTCGCCTGTAGTTCTATACTTTCACTAAGACCTAGGTATTAGGTCATAGACCTAGATCTAGGTAGCCTATTATAAAACCTATTTATTTGAAAAGTTTATTTCTTAACGCTCGTGGGACCTTTTTCATGTATAAATATTATAATAGTCGAGTTTTTGTTTATATTTACAATTGTATGTTCTTATTTTAAAAAGAGCGACTATCAGAGTCTCTTGCCGGTTCTTCTCTGTAGAAACTGCCTCCCGAACCGGTGGTAAATGTTTTGTAATACCATGACGATTCAAGTGTTACTATATGTAGCTTAGTTGAATACTTTTAACTTTGACTTTGACTTATAAAGCCGAATTATATATTTAGACGACTTATAGATATACATTACTAGCTGTTGCCCGAGCCTCAGACCGCGTTTACTTTCATTAAAAAATTATTCCTCTGGAAACTGGATAAAAAGTATCCTATGTCCTTCTCCTGGTTCTAAACTACATCCCCACCAATTCAGCCAAATCAGTTGAGCCGTTATCGAGTTATAAATGGTGTAACTAACACGACTTTCTTTTATATATATAGATTATTATTGTATAGGATGTGGACTCACTGCTGATGAGGAAGGTCCTCGCGAAGTAGAGGCACCGCACCATGGAGCCGAACGCGTCGTCATTGGAGCGCGCCTCCACCGCGCGCTCGATCGGCTTCACCACCTCCGATTCGTTCTCGCCGATCTTCTCAGCTATCTTCTTGGCCGGCTGGGAAAACATTCATTATTAGTACCTAAATTATTTATTTAATCGCAATGGTAACTTTGGATGAATGGTTTAAATAAAATTTGATAGAGAATTGTAATGAGTAAGTAAGTAAACAATGTACGGTAAAACATTATATTTAGCTTTTCAAATCTAAGTAGTGTATGTATATATATATTCTACTATAATTTTTATTTTTAGTGTGATTTTATTAACGCATTTGACTTTGAATCCTATTTTTTTAATCAAAAGATGATGCATAGATGTCGACTAGATTTGAGTAATGAGATAAATGTTTGGCTTAAACGAGCATTATATTTAAATAATATGTCATAGGTATATTGTCTATAAATTTTAGTTATGTTATCTTAAAAAAAAATCAATAAATCTATTTGTAAGTGGTATGGTAAATGTGCATGTGCAAGCTAACCTGCGCAGGCGACGTGGGGCTGGCGGCGGTGGTGGCGCGCCGCTGCGAGCGGCCCTTGCGCAGCCTCCGGAACGACTCGCGCAGGGATTTCTTGAACGATTTCCTTCTCGATATCGGCGTGTCGCCGGCGCCTGAGTGATCTATGGATAGGATTTTTCTTTAAGCATTTTGAGTACATTAAAAAAACTGTAATCTTAGACTACTATAATAGATATTTTAATGTTAAACAAATAAATCAGGTGAAATTACCGTGACCGGCATTGTATGTATACTAGGTAACGACCTTTTCATGTATTTCTATTCTATTTACCAAGTTCCTCTACTTACTGCTCAGCTGCTCTTTTGCCTCGTCATATACCATATACTCAGTTCTCTTAATCCCTCATGGCTGGTATTGCTAGTAGCGGTATGATTATTAAATAAAAGGCTCATTAAAAACCCTTTTGTCTTGGGCCTAACCCCCTTTTGAAGTGTAAGGGGGTGGACGTGAGGTTGAAAGGACCCCCAGTGCGCCGCCAGCGCGTGATCCTGCGGGACACACACTGACCGTGCGGGTTGAGCGTGCACTTGTGCGCGAGCGGCAGCGCGTCGACGAGCGCGAGCCCGTGCGCGGTGCCGGCGCACACCACGCCCCACTCCCAGTGCGCCGCCAGCGCCGTGATCGCCGCGGGGGGCGACACCTGCGCCACTGCACTCGCCTGCATAACATACAACACTATTATTGACCTCCCCAACAACTTGTAAATACGTAACCGTTAAATAAAAACTACGACGGCTCTGTCAAGAGAGACATTAACTAAGAAGTCAAATTTCATTTTTTTTTATTTTTAACAACTTCATTCATCCCAATGAACGCATGTTAATTGATTATACATATAAAATAGTCAGGTTTTCAGTATACATTTTTAATATAGGTTTCAGAAAATCTCTTCCAAATTAATTAAGATTTAGCAGAAGGGACGCGGACGCATCGTGCGGCGCGGCCCGAAATAAAATCAATAATAGCAGCAACGCTCTTTTTTACAAAAAGAAATATCTATATATAATCATTATTATTTAATTACATACCTGATATCCTTGAGGAAAAGAGAGTGCGCCGGAGCGCAACGTCAGCTGGTCGTGTCCCTTCCACACGAAGCCGTCGCGATCCGACACTATGTTCACTGATATTGACTGAAATACCACATTAGTATGATAATTATATTTCTTAAACCACTTTATTAGTGTACTTATATACATTACGATAAGTTGATTATTTTTTATATTCGATATAACACATTTTCTTGTGAGAAAAAATGAAATGTATGAAAATAAAGAATTTTGTTGTCATATATCTTTTATTCTTTCCATATTTACCTTGACTTCAGCGGTGGTGGGTGTATTTTTTAGGCTGGCAATAACGATGTGTCCGGCCGCGCCGCCGATTGTCAACATTCCCGACAATGGACATAGTATTACCTGCAAATAATTTTATTGTTAAGTAAAATAATGTCCTATATTTTATTTTACATCAAAAGACGCAAGATCGAATGGCACTGAATTCTTCTCACATGCCTATAAATAAGCATTTTACTGTAGATGTTTAGGAAAAACAGAACCCTTGTTAATGTTAAATCTTTAAATGACCCTATAAATAGTGTAGTGTGTATAACCTACTTTTTTATTTTCTTGTTATTATTATAATAAAGGTTGCTTTTAAACTCTTACATTAATGTCCAACTTAATTAATGTTTAGCGGAATAAGCGGTAGGCCTGTCTTTACACTTATTCTACTGAACATTTATTTAGTTAGTGAGACAATAAATAAATAATATAACTTACTCGTTTAACAGCGAGTCGCGGATCATCACTATACGGGTCGAATGTGCCGACTCTTCTAAAGGGTGGCCATTCTTCCTCCTCGTTCTGACTGTCGTTGTTTTCACCTATTTCTTCTCCACTGATGGTAAACAAAATATTTATTGATCAAAACATTATTACACATCAATATAACTTAAAGTAAATTTGGAAAAATAATTAAAATGCTCCATTAGACTACTTAAAGTATCAAGATGAATCAATTAGATATTAATTTTGTGTGTTTGTGCATATTATATAATTAAATTAGAAGGTTAGTTTATTAATAAAATATGTATATTAAATATACATAAAGACAATGTGATATAAGCCTAGTATAAAAAGCCAGGGTGACGAACCAAAATACAAGTGTTTTAAATGTATATATTAAAAAATAAAATAAAATGCATCTAAATGTTATAATTTTACCTTGCAGTCGATCTTTTCAGTCCACTTGAAGCAAGCGATAGAAAGCACAATTATTTTAGCTAATGTTAGGTTAACAGTTAAGAAAGCAATGTAAGATAAACACATAATGTGGTGTAGTGAAAGCAAATTATTGTACCTAGCGTTTAAATAATAATGATTTATGATTACGACAACATTAAAATACATAGTAGAATCAAAAAGCAGAATTTTTTTAAACCGATATTAATAAATATTTTATAGTTATATTTTAAAAAAATAATTTAAAAATTCATATTTATCGTAGTAACTTAAATTTTTTTTACACATTTCGGGTGTACATATTATTACATTAATAAATTTCTAGCATAGTATAATAAATTTCGTACTACATATGAAATTTTTTTTGTTAATAGATGGCAACATTAGATCATAGACTATATTTGTCTGTGTGTAAGTGTATTTAATAATGCTTAAATATCTACATGTATTGTAAAATTGTACTCACCTAAAAAGATGTGAAGTGGTGTACTTATACAATGGTGTCATGACCACACCGCTGACGTCCCAGAACCGAACGGAGCCATCTTCGTGGCCGGTGAGTAGGATTTGTCTCTCCATGTTCTCCGGTGATTCAATCTCACCACCCGATATGGGCCATTGGCTGTCTGAGTATACATCTTCTATTTGTTTTTCGCCTGGAAATTTTAAATATTTGTGAGACATTTGCCTTTTTTTAATGTAGCGCTGTTGAGATATTTTAAAAGTACATATTTATCTAAGGAAGCTAAGAAATAACAATATTATTGTATGAATTTCGTTAAGACAGTTTTTGTTTTTCAAACACATATGAGAAAAGTCTTGTACATATTCTACTTGACGTGTCATATTACGTCACTAGCCAGTATGATGTCAACATTACTTGAATTTATTTTAGAATAAGTTTTAAAGGTTATTTAGAATGTTATAAAGCAAGTGTCATTAATTTAAAATCGCCATTTTTACATTACAAATGTCGGTTAAAAGTCTTACCAGCAGCAACAATATTGTCGTAAACTGTGTCAGCGACGTTGTCCACGAGGTAGGCGGTAGTGACGGCGCTCGCGTGTATCGACACCAGATATGGCAACTTTAACGGCCGCCATTTTGCGTCGCATAGATCGATCACGACCAATTCCTCTTCTACTAGTACCACCTGGAAGTTTTATTTTTATAAACTGTAAAATATTTAAAAACTGTACATAATAATAGATGTAAAGACTGCGAAAGTTGATAAACCCATTTAAAACACAAGAGACATTTGAGTAAATGATAAAGATCCGAGGTTGGCAAATAATGATGAAAAAAAAATTAACAAGAATAAATTAACTCAAATTCAAACTTTTGAAAAAAAATTTATTGGCACAAAGTAATACCTGTGTATTTACATCTAGTAGTATATATAAATGACTTAAAAGTTCCTTTATAACATACAAGTCCATACCAAGTAAACATTACAACAATCTATAGGTACAATATCGAGGCTTTCATAATAATCTTAGCCGATATCATCATGGTCCTGCCCCCCCGTAGCCCAAAGGCTTTCCTAATACTAATTACTTACTAGCGCAGCGGCGACTTGGTTGACGGTCTGTAGCTGCACGGTGGCGGGCGAGTGCGGGCGCTCCTCCTGCAGCGGCGCGCCGTCCGGCGGCACCGGCGTCGTTGTGAACAAGTCTATCACCTGACACGGATTAAACACGATTATTTTAATATAAAATCCATAGTAATATTATAAATTTTGTTAAAAAAGACAAAAAAACTTAACACAATAGTTTTTTAACACTATGATAGACGTAATATAATTAATTATTTACTGCCGGTATAACTCTTAAAATAATAAGCTCTTACATACAGATCTCTCGTGTACACAGCAACAATATGTTTAAATACTGTTACAATATTAATGGCGGCTTGCAAAAAAATGTGTATCCTATCATCTATATCGTGTTATTTTTGCAAACACATACAAATACATACCCTACTCGTGAAGTCGAAGGCAACGTGTTTCTCTCCCTGTTGTACTGTCACAGTATATTTATCTGAATAGGACGATCGCGGCATACCACCTGTTAATAAAATCAAGAAAATATGTATAACGGTATTGTAGTAAAATACTACTTCCTCCTTCAGGGGTCTCACCGAATCTCTCAATTATTTTTATTTGTATTTTTCTTTGAGTCTGGACTTTGATACTGTTTTATTGTATTAGAAAGGAAAATTATGTTTAGGCAAGTTTTTCCCTTATCGAGTTACCAACATACAAGGTCTGTGTAGTTTGGTGTTAAATACCACTTGAAAAAGATTCAAGCCGGTTCAGTGAAGTCTCTGTTTTTTTTTCTCTTTATAAATTCTAATATAAGTAAGTATAGGTAGATATAGCTACGAAATAACTTCTTTTTTGGAGGGTGGGAACCTTTTACACCGCCCACCTCCAGGGAGTCATGTCGGTTAACATACCACTACCGACTAAAACTACGTCTACAACTAACAAAGCCAAAACATTCTTCCTCGGTTACCCAATTACCTGCATATATAATAATCTCCTCTCCATCCAAGCTGGTTCTGGTCAAGATCTTGGTGATGGCTTTGCACGGGTATGGCCCGTATGGAGTCACTGGTTCCTTTAGAGGTCTATCTGATGCTGCACCGGCTACCTCCCACGTCACGTACGAACCGTCGTTGTGTGATGATGTGAAATGTTCGCCTGAAATTAGTTAAGTTACTCGTTATTGAGGTAGTTTGAACCAAGATACTATTAATATGTCCGAAGACCTGACATGATTTCTGTGGAATACCTGTTTATGAGTAATTTAAATTAAATTTGTAAAAAAGTATATAAGGTTAAACATGGTCAGAGAATAAAGGCTTATCTTTTCTTATGTACATATATTATCTCTACATATTTAGATATTATGACCGAATTCATAAAAATTTAAGGCTGGCAACTCCTTCCAGAGCGATCAAGCTCTATGTGTAGTGGCGAAAAACAGAAAAGAAAGAAATATAGTTGAGTGTTACCTTCGTCATTCCAGCACAAGCTCTCCAGCTGCTGGTTGGACACGAAGGTGTGTGTGGGCGTCGATGTCTGTCTGTCCCACAGCACCACCAGACCTCGGTTATAGCCTATCAGGATTTTATTTGGCACTTTTGGGTGTTCACATATCGATTCCACTGCGCCTGGGTTTACTTTGAAGTCTTCTGGACAGCTGGAAGATGGAATATACACATATAATATTATTTTGTGAATCACAAAGTGTGGCACAAGAACTTTAAATATAAAGGTTACAGACAATGGATGCACAAACAATACATTTATAAGCCTATTCCTACCTTTTGAGGTGTATCTCTCAGACAAAATTGAAAATGGATATAGGTATGTACTTGCAAAAATATTTTTAATTATCACACAATACAAAAACTTACTGTTTTTAACAATAATTAAGATAAAGACGACCTTAACTGTTTTAGTTGAAATGCTTTCATACGAGAAAAATGACTTAGCGGCTATACTAGATGTTCCTTTAACAATCAATAAAGACAACTTACTTTTGCATAACGACATCCTGATATATGACATCCTCGTTGATGGTGAACGCGTTCGCGTCCAATGTGTACACGTTGCCGCCCTCCGTGCCCAGCAGCAGGCTCTTTCCAGAACATTCCATGCAGAGCGCCGATATCTTTTTGTTTTTGCCCTCGAACGCGTGGTTCTTCAACTCCACCAGAGATTTCTCGTTGATCTCCCATAAGTGTAGGCTGTTGTCGTCGCATAGTGATATTAAACGGCCGGTGCCTGGAAGAATTAAAAAAAAAACACGTTTACAAAAAAGTCCCACTAGGCATTGGTATGCTATAACGTAGGTACGTTTTCTTTGAGAAATTACTGTGTGATGTGCAGAAAATTATGTTTGCATAAAGATGTTATCATTTATTTTTTGTGAATAATTAATTAGATGTCAAATGAAATATCAGACGTGACCAAATCGCCGGGTCGTCTGTTGACTGCGATTTTTTTCATAACGCTCAATGTCAAAAATATGTTTACCCATTCTATGGGTAACATATAGCATCCCTTTTGAATCGTCATGGTATTACAATACAATCATTAACGCCATAGGTTCGAAAGGCAGTTTCTATAGAGAAGAATCGGCAAGAAACTCTGCAAATTTTAGACGCATAGACTTTTAGAGAGTCCCTTAATAATATCGGTCCGCCGTAAATGAAGCTAAAACTGTATATACATATATTTGTTCTTATACTTGATGACAAGGATACAAGCAAAGCCAAGGAAGAAAATTACTCTATATATTTGGAAAAGAAATGTAATGTACTTAAACCATATGAATTTTTTGCGATGCACTGCGGCGACGATCTATGTAAGTAGACAAAATTGTCTATTTTGAAATGGCTTCACTTTGCATGTTCATATTGCGGTTCTAAGTGTTATTCTTACTTACCGGGTATGAAGTGTATCTGTGTGACAGCGGAGTCTGGGTTAGTGTGTTGGCCGTACAGCTCGACGCCGGGCCGGCCGTACACTTTGAGCGCGCCGGTCGCGGTGCCGATGGCTGACAGCCTGAGCAGAGGGTCCCAGGCGAGGGCCGACGCTCTGTGTGGAAAGCCGTGTTGGACCGTCTGAAAAAAAAATACTATATTTAAAAACAGAACAAATTATAGCTGTTTGAAAACAATAAGGCTTGTTTTAAAAGAGAACAAATTATAATTATTGCAATGGTCGTCTTGTGTGCGTGTTGGACTGTGTGGAAAAAAAATACTATATTTAAAAATAGAACAAATTATAGTTGTCTGAAAACAATATAAATGGTCGTGTTTAAATAGAGAACAAATTATAATTGCAATTGTGGGCTTGTGTGCGTGTCATCCATCGAGTATGAGAACATGCTTTATACACTTACATAATATTTTGGCTTCCTTTACCACAGACCGATTATTATGGGATTATTAATCTATGCGTTTTACGTCTATGTAATGAACGATAACTTTTAAGAACAATTCAAGAGCATAAGAACTTGCTAATTCAACGCTTTGGAAGCATCGGCCACCGTCAGTATCCGTACCGTGGTCCGTGACTCATCTACGTGTATCGTATGCGAATATTAATGTAGCTTTATATGGGCGTAATACTTTTTTGCCTTTATTATCTCGTTTTCATTGTTCTTTAAAGAGGTGGTCAACAACAATCGCCCTAGGATCTAGGCTACGAAGTAAATTAAGCTACGTTGTCTAAGATAATTATAAATAAGGTAAATGCAATTGCTGACATATGAATGTAGCGCAGTGATTCTCAACCACTGTCCCGCGGCACTTTTGTGTGCCGCCAAAATTTGCATATTTATACTCCATACTAATATTATAAACGCGAAAGTAATTCTGTCTGTCTGTCTGTCTGTCTATCTTTCCATCACGCCAAACCGCTGAACCGATTAGAACGAAATTTGGTACACATATGGTCTAGAGCCTGAGAAAGAACATAGGCTACTTTTTAACTGAAAAAAAATTAAGGGGAAGGTGGGGGGTAAAAGTTAATATAAAAGTCCACGCGGACAGAGTCGCGGGCAGCAGCTAGTATATAATAATGTATAGCAAACAGACCAATACGTGACTCTCACGGCCGTATGCCGTTTTTTGTGTTTCGCCAAATTTTGAAACGGTTAAATATGTGCCGCAATAAAATACAGGTTGAGAATGAGAATCACTGTTGTAGCGTATACTACAGTAATTTAATTTAGTCCTAGGTTAAGGTTACGGTCAGTATGATAAATGATTTAAACTATTCCATTGTAAATATATAAATTTGTTTATTAAATAGATCGATTGTTTCCACATAGTCTTTAATTATTTATAAATTGGATAAGCAAACATATTGAGTTCTTTGTAATGAAAATTTATGAAACCAGTCGTATTTTTTTTTAATAATTGCTTTTGCGTTTTTAGTTGCTTAAATCTTTAAACTACGCAACCGATTTTCATGCGTTTTTTTATCAGATAGAGTGCTTCAAGAGGTACGTTTACGTGTATAATACATGTATACAGGCTCGGTTATTATATACTAACAAAGTCATCACCGGAAAGGACAAATAAACAAAGTTCACCAGACTACAACTTATCGCGCAAAATCTATTTCAGTTATCAGCTGAGCTCAAAATAAATACGAAACAATCTCGAACAATTCGCAAAAACAGCTAGTTTATAATGCAGCCGAATCAAATTACGAACATTAGGTGCCACTTGGACATTCGCCAGGGATTACGGGTTTTGTAATAAACTGCACTTTCGCTTCTAACGACGATTGCATTCGTAAATATTTAACACTATTCTAATACAATTTCACTTTCAAGTTCTATAGTAATTCTGCGTAGACGAGAAATAATATTATGAGTTAAAATGTCGTACTTATATCGGTCTGATAAGTTATGGTAAGTTTTTTGGTACATGATAGCTTAATATTATTAATTAATTTATAATAATAAGCTTAATGTATGATAGCATGATAGCATAAGTACAATAATTGTTGCTTACCACTCTATTGGTTAGTTTTGGCAATAAATGATTATTAATATTATTATTATTAAGTGTCATTTATCTTAATAATACGCATTTTGTAAATACGCGGATGAAATCGAAGGGCATGCTTAGTGTTCACGTATATTAATATGTAATAACAAATATTACCTACTAAATATATATTATAGAAACAGCAGATACGAAATTTTAAAAAGAAACAAGTTTGGATACAATTTTAAATTGATTTTTAACACCATGCACAAATACTAATGCGCTGAAACTTGGTTTATTTATAGACTTATCGATTTTTCCGTTTTTACTTAAACGAGCTCATTTCTTTCGTAACAATTTTCATAAAGCGGTAATGATGTGAATTTGTAGGGAGACCCTTCAGCTAAGTGTATATTTTACCATATGTTTAGCTTTAAGCTTTCCAGTTGACAACACAGCCAAATTATTTATGCGTATCCCAGACTATATTATCATTCCGAAAAATATCGAATATCTAAACTAAATTTTAAGATTTACGTCGTGGACCATTGCGAATAAATGTGTACTTATAGCTATCTACAATAAATAAAATTTATTTAAATTCCTATATCTCATTATTGTTACAATTACAATTAAACAGCTTTTCCGTACTACAGGTTGCCTGTAAGAAACGTTGCCTGTATGTAACTAATAGTGATAAGGCCGCCTATTGTCAAAACACTATTTGCTGTATTTTGATTTCTAGTTTAAGGTGTATTTCTGTATTGTATAGCAAATTGACAATAAAGTAATTTTATTATTATTATTATTGCAATTAGAGCATCAATACCTTTGATAACACGATTATTTCTTCAGATAACAAGCCCGTATAGCTTTACCGTTTCGCGTAATAAATCACAAGTACCCATTACACCTCCCGTCCTTCGCAAGTCGCAACATCGGCAAAAACTGTTCCGCGAACACAATGAAAATGTTATGTCACGATATATCTAAGTGGAACGAACATAAATACCGTGAGAACGCATGTGCTTTTGTCTGTCTGTGACGTAACGTGACGTCTTCGAGGCAGTTCGGGAAACACTGCTATGAGGTAGGTATGTTGTTAGTCTACACTTGCTACGCTAATATTATAAAGAATAATTAACTTAAAAAACCCGACTTCATTTTTAATACCTATTCAACAAAAAAATAATCGTTTAAATTGGTTCATAATCGGCGGAGATATTGCGTATAAAAAAGTTCATCCCTAATTTTCCACTCTTGGGGGTTGTTTTTTTATTATTAAATTTAAATGGGACCACCCTTGAGGTATTACCTATACGCCGAAAAAAGATTTGTTCAAATCGGATCATAATTGGCGTAGTTATCGCGTAACAAACATAGAAAAGAACGGGTCGAATTGAGAACCTCCTCCTTTTTGAAGTCGGTTGAAAACGATTTGTATTTCGATATGTAACGAATAAACTCAAAAACTACTGGACCGATTTTAATAATTCCTTTTCATTAGAAATCTCCATTATCACTGAGTAACATCTAGGCTATATTTATAACTTAAATATTATCTGTATCTATTTATGTCTGTACCCGGGCGAAGCCAGGATGGGCCGCTGGTCTGTTATAAATGGATTGTATATCTTATGGACAATATCTTGAAAACATCGTATTGTTATAGCGCGGTACCGAGAAGGCTCGCCTACTGATATGTGACTATCTCCGCCATTGAACTATCTATCGCAAAGCTACAAACGTATGAATTATCGGCCTCTTAAGAAAATGATAGGAGGTTAGGATCTATAACAAGGAGAAATAAAACATGTCAATGGCGGGAAAGGAAAACCCAAAAAGGCGCCTTGGGGCAACTCCGTGTCCAACGAAGAGCAATGACCCCTCTCACGAGACACCCTTTCTCTGTTAAAGGTTTTGGCACCGAGATACCTATCACTTTAGAAAATTTTAATAATATTCCTAGAAAAATATTATCACTCGATATATCAACGATGACTTCATTTCATTACGACAAATTTCACCGAATACATGTTAGCGATGCATCATCTAATCACAATACCACGTCCTATCGAGAAAGCTATATAGCTGTGCATACAATGGATTACAAAAGAATAAATTACAAGGCATAGGCGGCCCACATTTCCTATGGTTTATTTTGTTAGGTGTATTCGTACACCATGCAAAATAGCATTAGAAAACCCATGAATTGATACACAAAATTACAAACAAACAATATGCAAATTAATCAAATTTGTTACGAAAATAATACGATAAAATATTAATATAATAAAATATAATAAAGAAATATCAATATTTAAGATAAAAAATTTGTAAGAGCGCAACCTTACCGAGCGTTTCTAGCGAAAAATAGCTACCAATTTTTGCATAGCGTGCGTAAGTGCTTTGGGAAAAAAATCGTAACTGAATTCCTTTCCACAACTACAATAAAGCTTTTAAGAAGAACTGTAAATAAAATATACACACTTATAGCTTTGAACAAGTATTTGAAGAATTTCTTACCATGTTCTTTCTATAATTGGCTCGATAATTCCAAAACTACTAACAAATGAACTTAATTTTTGAGGTCTAGCAACAGCTAAGCTCTCCAAAGAACTGGTTGGATTACTTTTTCGGTCTACTCCGGATGTGTTTATTATAGATGATGGGTTATAAGACAACTAATTCTTAATTCTGACATGCTCTAAATTCCGATAAGAAAGCCGAAATACGAGACGAGTAAACAAATTGTACGTTAAACTGAATTAAATGTTTTCGTTAGGAAGATTGTTGCATAGTGGAAAACTTCTATAAATTGGTGGATTTAATATTTCCTTTCAAATTATAAAATTAATGATTTTTTTTGTAGCAAAAGTTATTTAATTACGTACAACACAATGGACCGACTTTGATTAGATTTTGACTAGTTACAAAATAGTTTTAGAGCGACTTTAAATAAAACTAAGCACTCTTTTGTTTATGTTCCGCCAAGAATACGATGAACTAACGTTTGATCCTATTCTTTGTTAGAACATCTTAAGCTTTATAACGCGATAAGCAGTATCAAAACTACGATATATACCAGAATTACGTTGGAAGCTGCAGTCTCTAGAGACGAGATAATTAGATACATGTACAATAATCGCGCTCATTCATATTAACACTGGCGCGGAATTTAATCAATGCTACTGTCAATTACGCCGCGTCATACGGCCAATTAGCTAACGATTTAATTATAAAATATGTGTCATATTTAACATGAATTAAAGCAAGGCTGTACTTAATCAGTCGCTTGTTTGTTTTGCCGATTCGTTGCAACGTCATAGCTCACAGTCGGCTAATATATTTTCTATATACGTATAAAATAAATAAATTATCATTTAAAGACACTTATACACAGTGCCATCTAGTCCCAGGCTTAGCAGAACTCGTGTTATGGCAACTAGATAACGGAATAAATTACATATACCTACTTTTCTTTATTTTTTGTAAATCCATACATATACATAGAGCAACACCCAGAGTCCAGAAAAATACAAATATATTTTTCCGTTGTGAGGATCGAACCCACGACCCTTCGCGCAGAAAGCAATAGTGCTACCACTGCGCCAATCCTTCGTCTGTGTATGTGTTACGTGTGATTGTTAACGGTTCTTTTTTACATGTTTAGTATACATTCGTTTTCGCAGAAGAGTCTTTGCTGGTATTCCCGAACCATCGCGGTTAGACGTGCTGATGGGGATTTGGTCGGTACAAGTCCACTCGATCATCCTACGAGGATTTCTCCATTCGATTTTCGATTACATTTTTAAGCAATAGACAATAGTACAAAATTATCTGATATAATATTTAATTATTGTATACGATTATAGTGTTGTGTTTCGACTTTAATATTCACAGGCAGACTCAATTAATAAGAGTCGTTAACTGCTGACCAGTAAATTGAACTGAAGACCTAAACATCGGAACGAAAACCCCTACCTACTTAAACCACAAAAATGTCACCTATTAACAGAAGGAAAAATTCTTCGCCAACTTCGATTACATCATGATTCGGTCTATATTAAAAGCGAACTCTCATTTATTACATGGCCCGGTCGTCGCCCACGGCATATGATGTCACACTGGACAGTGGACACATAATACACATTTATCTGATTATTGGCAGGAATTTACTTTATTATTTGATTATGTCCTACAAAAAAATAAGTTAATGACAAAAACTGTATATGTATATTTCAATTTATTTAGTAAATGTGAACGGAAATAACTGATATTCTATTTTATATATAAGACTTAAGAGTAACTTAAGAGTTATTATAAAAAATATGTACAATCAGTATGAGCGGGTTAATGTCAGCGAATTACTAATAAGGATTGTTAATTTTTTATAAGTCTCGTTAGATATTTTCCAATACAATATTTTCTTCCCATGAAATAACGTGCATTGTAGATTTTTGACTTTTTTTTTTAAAACGGATATGCAAAATAAACGCTTAGAAATTTGGAATACTATATGTATCCAAGTGACATATCTAGTTGTTTTTTTTTTAAATAAATATGACAAGCCTTCTCAAATATAATATGTTTACATTTGCTCCCCAATTTCAATAACGAAATTCGATACCAATTAGGGGACGTATCGCATATGGGGCTTCGGAAAACTTTTTTGACACTCGATCCCTACCTATTTTTCCCTCACATAAATAAGGTTTTGTTATTCAAATTTAAAGGAAAAAGTTATTTCATTATTTGAGATAGTTTTAATACCTGAAAAATACCGGCTTTGCGTTAAATTGTATGTTTATTAATAAGGTAATTGTGTAACTAACGCCTTAATTTTAGTAATTAAAATAATAGGTCCTTTTATAGGACAGCAACGCATACTCGAGTCGACCTCTGAAGTCCTAGCGAAGATCATGAGATAAGGTGGTTGAATAAAAGGCTTCAGGAAATTTCTCTTAATCAGTTGCCGAACTGAATAGAACTAGAAACTAAATATTTTCGCTTTTTTTCAGGAAACAATTCTCATCTCTTACCTCCGAATCAAGTCCTTCATTTTAACAATCTGAGTATTCGATGGCAAAAGGTTTGGTACATCTTTTTTTATGATTAACTAGCTGACCCGTGCCCACTTCGTTGGGCATAATGTTAACAATCCTATTTTTATATAGCCTATGACACTCGACACTAAAGTGGCTTTCTATTGGTGAAATAATTTTTAAAATCGGTTCAGTAGATCCCGAAATAACCCCGTACAATTTAACAAACACACAAACTTTACTTCTTTATAATATTA
>DWAJ01003118.1:0-15547 GCA_018238005.1 Eurema mandarina
TCCTCGCCGCCGCCGCCCCCCCGCCCCGCGCCCCGCGCGCACCCTGCCGCGCGGCACTACCGCTCCCTGAAGTTCCACAATTTCTGTGCGTGTCTCTGTAAGGCTTCTAGCATGTGAACGAAGCTCCAAGTCCCCAAAGTCGAGTTTGTCATCAATAAGTATCCCTAGATTTGTGAAATTTCAGTAAATAACGAAAACATATTGTCTTCTTTGTAAGAATTTGTATTTAAAATTTAATTTATACTGTTAATACTTTGTTTTAGCATAATACTATAACGTTTATTACAAATTTCAACGTTTCAGCAATTGTTATTTGATATTATTTACTATCTATATTATTATTTATATTATGATGATTTATTAACGCTTACGAGACTTGCTGAATTCAACTATTAACCAACAGGTCAATAATGTTTAAGCGTACAAATTTCATTTCATTTCTATTTATTATTTAAATGACCAGTTATTAGGTTCATAAGAGTAACTCTTTAATCATGCGTTTGAACTCCGAAATTTAATTCGACACTAAATAGTATTTAGGTACCAACCTAGCCGAAAAACATAAAAGTTTGGATTAATTATTTATGGAATATTGATAAATTTCAATAACCATTTTCTGATTATTCCTATGTCAAAAGTAAAACTAAAAATAAAAGTTATTTTTTATCCAATCTTCAGTTTTAAATAAAATTTATATTTGTTTATGTAAAATGCAATTAATGTTCTAAATCCTAAATGTAATTCAAAATATTTGCATGGCACTTGTAGGCATGATAAAAAAATCTGAAGGTTTTCAGCTTTACACCCTTTCCTCTTAGCTTTTGCATTATACTTCTTCAGTATTAGGTATACTACTGTGGCAAAAACTTAACTTTTCCTCTAATTCATTCCACCTTTAAGTTATACCAATTACATTTGAAAATAAAAACTATTTCAATCTGATGAGTCATGTTAAACGGAGTTTTATGAAGTTTTTAATATCAACATTATTTGGATTTTAGTGAACATGCTTCGTAGCCTATGTATAGTGGCTTTATAACTTTTACTGCCATCCTCTACTATTTTCACTTGTTTTATTTTTAGATTACTACAGAAACGCTACATCAAGCTTAAAAGTAATCAATGACGCTTAATATTATAGTTTCTTATTTCTTTTATAACCTCAATAAATCGTGCAATTTCCAAGAAAACGCGCAAATTGTTTACTAAATTAATATCGTTCCGGTCGTAGAAACAACGTATGAGTTAACACTTTTATATAGATCTAAATAAATTTATTTTATCTATAAAGTAACTGAGTTCAAATGAATACCATACAAATTTGTCACCTTTAAGTTAAAATCGCTTTGGATGAAACTTGGACTGACAACCTTTTCGATGTGATAAAAATTATGCACGAAATTGCTTTGTGTATTGTGGATGCGAACATGTTTTGTAAATAATCTGTAAAATATATCGTTAACAATGTGTAAGCTGTACTTTAATATACGAATATTATTTGTCATTTATTAAGTTGCGGGAATTAGTTAAATATAGCCGCGGTAACTGTTAAAATACTTTGGTTTTGTTATTTTTCTTACTAATGTATGTATATGCATGTTTCTCCTAAGACATAAAAATATTTTTCGTACTTAGTATTAAATTCGTTTTAAATAAAGTAAAAAAATAAAATAATTATTATAGTGACGTCGTTACTATTTAACTAATTCTCATAACAAAGTACGAAAAAGTTTAGTATATTACTAAAATACTGTAAATATAATATCGAGTAATCATTGTTTATTTGCAAAACGAATTCTGTATGTGTAAGAGTGATGAATTGTTTCAGTTTGGTCAATTTATATTATAGTCGTAATACGAAGTCTGCGTAGATTTAACATTACTTTAACGTATGCTAGAAATATTTGAACTGTATCTATGATTAGGGTAATTTTATTTCATTCATAATTAACTTTATGACTAATTTTCTCATATAATTATGTAGGTATATATAATTTGAAAGTTTCTAATGAATTTATTGTTAAGCTAGTCATTATGTACGAGTTAAACTGTTTTATTGTTTATAATCAATATCCCTATTACTTTAAATATAATTTTGTGTTCGACACTTTTTAGTATATATGGACAAGTTGATGCTATCCTGTTGTATATGTTAACAATACGTACTCCTGTTTATTATATTAAATATTGTGAGAGCAAATTTCATCAATTTCATGCCGATCTTCTTAAAAAGCTAAATTGTCTTTTGAAGCTTTTTTATTTTTATTATTACGGGCTGCAAAAACTTAATCGTATTTTTAAAATTAATATCTATGTTTCTTACAGTTACAACAACAACTAATGGTATCATAGTACTGAACACTACAAATTGCTTATTGAAAATACACTACGTTAAGGCCAGGCGCGAACTACGGTTTTTCGCCGCGTGGCAGAAAACAGCAGCGGCATAATGTCGCATATATGTACTGTACCAAGACAGTGCACGCAATACAATTTAAAACTGTTTGTTACAGTATTTACAAGTTTTCTGCCGCGCGGCGAAAAACTCCTAGTCCGCGCCTGGCCTAAAATCCATTTCTTTGATATTCCAAATTTGAATATATTTTATGTAACTTAGGTAGTGATGTACAGTCGATAGGTAAATACTTTTATACATGAACGCTACAATTTGTATCGCATAATTTTAAATTCAAGTGCCACAATTTAATATATCTGTTCATCGTAAGTCTTTTCACGTTATGCACAAAGCCTTGTTGTTGTTTTAAGATGTATCATGATTATTGTATAAAGGTTTTTATGATAACGTACACTCTTATCAAAGGACGGAATTGCACATTAAATTGTATAATGTGCGTATTTTTTATACTAAAATGAAATGGTGTCGTGTTTGAATGGTGTTCGGTTTGTTTTAAGGGACTATCGAGGTGTCGAGAAACGAGTAGCAACGTATTTTATGTTGTTATTTTGCAGAGACTAAGCGGCAAACATAAACTTTTGTAATTCTTGTTAAAAATATTGGAAGACCTAAGCATTCGATATGTTGAGTTTCGAAAATGTTATTAGATTTTATTTAGCAGATATTTATAAAAATATGATATATTGAGAAATTACTTTGCTAACCTTTTAAATGTTCAAATCATGTGATATCTACTGTGTTTCTTTAAATTTCATAAAGTTGTGCAATAATTTTTGTATGATTTATTTTGTTATAACGTGAAGAAGTCTGCAATAACTTTTTTAAGGAGGAACATAATATTACGTTTGCCTCTTGGTCGCTGAGTCTTAGTCCATAATTTGCCTCAGGGGCTAACGGACTGTATTGGAATTAAATATAAGAAAACTTACATATTGTACATTGTGAACATACTTATTAATACTTAATGCGTAAGGTATGGTTAATAATATTGTAACTAGTATTAAACGAACAAGAACCTTATTATCATAATATTACTGTGTTTTATTGTGAAATGACTTGAAAACCCACATCTGAATTATATAAGAACCTTCGTAGATTTGAATTTAAACATAAAATGGACTCATTTCATTCATTTGGGTAAATTACAAGAACCATCGTATCTACGTATGTCGAACTCTAAAATGCACTATAAACGTATGTATTGATGTAGCTTTAATAATATTTACACAATAATCATAAACTTTCTTGCTCTTTTTAAATTAAGATTACGTCTAAATGGAAATTGAAGTTGTTTCGTGAATCGTGGCACAACATCATTGGTAAAATGACATGTAAACACAGATATGTCTATAATATCTTAGATCAAAAAAACGTTAACTCTTGTTTGACGTAATCGATAACTACAAATGTAGCTATATGTCCATTTAATTTTTCTTATTGGGGTTTCATTTGCCTATTGTAAAATAAATTGAAATCACAAGAGATGACCTGGATGCAATTCCTCCTAAACACTTATATGATTTATAATATACACTAGCTGTCTTAGGGTTTTACCGAGATAAAGTTCAATCTCGTTTTTGAATTATTTAAATAGAAAACGAAGCTTAAAAATATTTTCAGGAAGAAATGAAAAAACAAGTGTTTACACGCTTTGCGATATTTAATGTTATATTTTATATATTAGGAAGAATTTTTTATATAAGAGGGGGCAAAAGAGCTGTGCGCGTCACCTGATGTAAAGTGATCAGCGCCGCCCATAAGTTCTCGCGATGTCACGAGTGTGTTGCCAGCCTTTTAAGGAAAGGTACGCTCTTTTTTTGGAGGTCCCTAAGTCGTATGTGTTCGGGAACCCTGCATGAGGAAGCTGATTCCACAGGATAGTCGTGCGTGGTAAAAAGTTTCTGCAAAATCGGAGTGTGCTTGACTGCCAGCTGTCCAGATAGTTTGGGTTATATTTTATGGCGTGCAGTGCGGTGGTGGAAATCAGCGACAGGTATCAAACCGAACAAGTGCTCTAAGCATTCCCCAGGATAGATGCGGTAGAATACGCTAATAATCATACGAGATGTTCGATGTCGGAGGCGGTCAAATGGAAGGATCGGGGCTCCGGCCCAGATTTTGCCAGATTTTGTAGAATAGAAATGTTTAATTTGAATATAAAACACATATTAATTTGAAGTCCCAGAAATTACTTTTAATAAAATTCAAGTGATGCACGATTTTGTTTTATCAGTAATATAAATAATAATATAGTTAAAGTAATTGACTTAAAACAAAAACATAGAATTATATTCACAAAACGTTATAAGTCTTCCTCACCTGTGGAAAATCAATATCATGACAACATTTCAATGCGCTTTATTGTCTTTTGTTTGTTCATTGTTAAATGCATTTACCACAGTAATAGTTGGTGGTATACAACAACAATAAAATATAACAATAATTTATTTTTAAGTCGACATCTTGATTTTAATTAAACTACCCTAAAGCCATAAAGATACGACGATTTTAAAGACCCTGTTATATCAATGACCTTTTTATAGTACATTTTTTAAAATGATTTTGTTTATTCTTGGCACATTGGAAGACTATTCTGACAATTTTTTGGAGAATAGAATTTGAAAGGTTTAACTAATAATTTTTACTATTCGGCCAAAACAGAGCTTAGCCAATAGCTTTTTGTTTAGAGTTTCAGTTATGTGAAGATGTAAAAAGTAGGTATTTAAAAAAAAAATGGGGTTTAATATAAAACGTTTGCAGATAAATAACGCTGATACGAATATAGAGCTAATTTATCACTTCAAATCTTCTGAGAACTACTCTGGTAAGCTAGTAGGTATGTCTCACGGGTTTACCCGCCTAGTTTTCGTTTGCGTGGGGATACGGGGATTTAAATTATTCTATCTGTTAATTTACCTATATGCTAAATTTTAACCTTATCCATTAAATGGTTTTTGTGTAAAGAGGTCACAAACATCCTTATATCCATAGATACTCACAAACGTTCCCATTTATATTTTTAAATAATGATATATGTGTATTGTTAAAGATAGTTAATGACCTAATATGAATATTGTATCTTTAAATTTAATACGCAATAATCTGCTACTATGTTCAATAAGTAAATGTTTTAAATAAGACATTAATAGGGTATAGTCAATTTATCGCCGATTTGAGATACTAAAAAAACATTTAATTCAGAATAGAAGTATTCGGATTTTGCATAAGGTTATTTCTACGTGGAAATTCCCGCGTACTTTCCGACCTGTGTCAACACCAACATAAATCTAGTAACACTGTTTTATGGCAATTTACCAGACACCAGACAGACATACAAACAATTTCCTAATTCTAATATTAGTATCCAATACTTATCTAGGTCAGTTCTCTTTACTGATAATATAAATTTTCCAGTAAGACTTTTTACGTTGTGTTTTATACTCATTATTAGGTATTATGGTAAGGTATGGTACACTTATTTTAGTATTCATTATAATATAAAGGGAAATAAAATAAGAACTACTGTTTCATTCATACGATCAGATACAGCATTGCAGCATATCTCTTGCTGTACGCAATGAACCCTTAGGCGATAACGTCTGATTGACGTTGGCTTGAGATAATGATACTATAACAAGACGTGTAATATTTTTGCCGAAATTTAGTTCACATAATAATTTTATCCACATCCGAGAAGGCTACAATATTGGGCTAAGGTTATCGTAAGGTACGCATTTAATTTTGTTTTGAGTCATTTAAAAAATTGCAAATATATTTAGCAGTTATAGCCTTTTTAAAATATTGTAATAAATATGAATATTTTTCTAATAAAACAAGACAATATTTTAATTTTAAACATCTATAAAAATAGTAGGATTTTAGTTAATCTTAAATGTAGTAAGCAATCATTTTTCGACTGTTCTTTGTATCTAGTGATTTTATAGTATTTATAAAATGCACATAGAACATACTTATGTATTATTTATTATAACAGTCATCATATGATAAATATTTTTGTCAAATCGCGACTATTTTAGATATATAGACTATATAGAGATTATAATATAAATATTATTAGTTGTTATAATAATTATACGTATACGTATTTGGTACAAACTTGAAAAATACTACAATACGAATAAAATCTATTAGATTTTTGATAGAAACAACTGGAACTTTATAAGACTAAATTCGTAAGCATAGGTTGTAAAAACACTTCTATTATTTAGACTGACGTTTGGAACAACTACAACAATTTTCCCTTTAATTTTCCTTATTTAGTATGATTATTTTTATTTAGATTGTTAAGCTGCCCCACTGATAATTAATTAGTCTTTAAGAAAAGATATATCCTTTAATTTTATTTGATAGTTAAAACTAACATTTGGCTTATAATAAAATAAATAGGGAAAGTTTTTGTATTAGAACGTCTCGTAATAAAGATAAGGTTATTTTATACTAGTATCAATAATTTTAATAGAACTATGTAGTTAGTATTTAGATGTGTTTATTAATTTAAGGCCAAGGTTAGAGAGTTTCGACTTTTCATTAGCGTTTTTTTAAGAGATAGATTTTGGAGATAATATTTCTCTCATTCTTTTCCTTTTCTGAATCAATTGTTGCCATAAGGCTGAACTCGTATTGGTCGTAAGGTTGGGCTTAATTATGATCTCTTAAGTCTTAGGACTTACCGGCGACGATAGCAGAAACGAACAATGCCGGAATAATGAAACGGTTTTTAAATTTAATTACCACTCAAATCGGTCCGATTTGACAGTTCGCCATTCAAATTTGTCAAAATTACTAGACTTGAGGCGTGCTTAAATTTGATTTGCGTATGAGTATTTGGCCGCAAGAGACTTATTGTGACAAGGTACATATTTATCGAAGAAGTTCTCATATCTAGAACTAGGAGCTATACTTTTAATTATATTTAACATAACGTATGAAAAATCCATAAAAATGTAAATAATAAGGTAATAGAAATGGTATATGCCGCGATGATCTATCGTTACGCGCGTTGCCGGTGGGCCGGGCATTCCAAATTTAAGACAAATAACTACACAATCAAGTACACAATATAAGCATCGAAACACTATCCAAACTGTACTAAACCGTATATTAATTTTGTTAAGGTCCACATTTCGTTGTAAAATTTGTGTTGTGTTTTGCTAATTGACACAGGCTGCATTTTGCATTAGTGTAGTACATGACAGCAGGAGTACGACGGTTCAAAATTTAATAAAATACTATAGTATTGGTGAATACTGTTTTTTATTGTTGACAAATTTTTAAATTAAAGTATAAAACTAGAAACAACAATTTATAAAAGAATGATTATATAAAATAATTATAATTATAATAAAAGAATAATATATTATACATTACTTACTTTACTTATATCCAGGAATTAATTGTAGGAAACTATTTACCCACCGGCATACTTATCTTTCGTATCCTCATCGTATATCTTCCGGTAGGTACAGCGTATTTACCAACTGTACAGTGCCAGTACGCAAGAGTATGTACCCATGCGTACTAACAGAGTACTTATAGTCTGGATAGCACATTTAGCACATCACTAGCTCGTGACAGTTCTGAGCGACCGTACCACTAAAATACCAATGCATTATCTATCGTTCTTTGCGTAAAACATTGCTTGTATTCGTAAATCTTCGGAATAAATGCGGCAACGGTTATGAATATAAATTTAATTTTACTAATAACATCGAAATTAATATAAAAATCCACTTACCGATAAAATGTTAAATACGAGTTTTCCCTTTGGGAAATGCTGTAAGACACCATTTTTAAGCGCCATTGACGTGCCGAAGTCTTGCAAGCGACAGAAAGTAAATTTGGCCGCTAGTGTCTTACAAGACACCAACCCGGCGACATTGTCACACAGATTTGGCCCTTCTATTACCTTATTATTTAGATTTCTATGGTAAAATGTGATAATTATTTGCTTGTTGTATTAATTTTTCTGTAGTAAAATTTTGTTTTGTTACAACCATATTTTCAGGCAGTATAATATTACACATTTTTTTTACGGGGGGAAATCCTGTTGCGGTGTTGTTAATTATGATGTTATTTCTATTTCTTGTCACTTTACTTTGCTTATTGTTATTAAGTCTTATTGTTATAAATTTTAATATACAAGGAACACTTAGGATCTAAAATAAAATATTTTGGTAATCACGTAAAAATGTATTAATATACTTTTGTAATTGTCCTACTGAGATCTCGCAAATATCTCTTTAAATAAATTAGATATAGATTCACCATAAGTAAGATGAATAATATTTCTCAAGTGTCTGTTGAATGTGCAATTTTCGTTATCGGATCTAGGCACGTGCTTCTACAAAAGTTTCGATCAACTGATATTTCGACGATTGACAGCATTACGCATTGGAAATTCATAAACACGAGACAAGATGATAATATGGATATCTTTGATCCGTTCATTGAAACTATCTAATATCTTAAAGTACCTAAGAAAAAAGCATTTGGATATTTCGGAAAATTAACCTTGGAATAGTATCAAAGAGTATCTAAGATGTTTCATATAACTTTCTAAATAAGAAATTTATGTTATGCAAATATAAAACAATACAATTTAAATAATTATAAAGTTTCGCTTATCACTCCTGACTCAATACCTATCTGGTTTTATTTGCTGTTAAAATGTTTCGTAGTATTTTAATATCTTGAAGGCCAACTGTAAATAATATTTCATTAAACAAAGCATTCATTTGCAGTATCTTTTACCGTTAATCTTCATAAATATTAATTACTGCCGTGGTTGACTCTTGATGTAAAACTTCATCATAAATAACATTCGTTGATTTCAATATCTTATATAGATAGTACTATTTTTAAATTTTTACTATGCGTGCGGCGAAATCGAATAAAAAAGGAAAATAACTCTTTTTCTCAACATGTTGAAAGCGTCTTAAATTGACCTTTCCGCTATACCCGGTAGTGACAATGAGATCTTTGCTGTACTAATGCAATTTAACACAAACGGAGCATGCTAATAACGACTTTTTCACAACGTCTTAAAGAGCAAAATACTTTGAAAGATGACACAATGATGGAAATTCGTTTTGCAGCTTGTATACAAATCGTAGTAGGTTTGCCTGATTAGCTTCTTTCGACAAATAGTCGTATCAATGACTGCGGTGTAGAGAGGTGGTGCAAAGGGTCTAAATTTATAATATTGTGTATTGGTTTTAGGTTGAGCTGAGAAAATGTTGACAGGATGGAGACTTGCCCTGTCCAAACGTGAGTACCTTTAAATAATTTAAATAAGCATTAAAAAAAATTTTTGCATTTATAATTTTACCCAAATTAAGAAAATTACTCATGTAATAATGTAAATACATTTTAATGTAGTATCGAGAATATACATTATTAATGCTCAATTCCTTCAATGAAAAAATAGAATATCTAATATCAATTTATTAATCGTACAGAAGTGCTTATATATTATATAAGCTAACAGATAAATCTAACTAATCCCTGGGGCTAAAATCAGCTTAATGTTAATATCAAGTTGAAACTAGCTAGGAGAGTTATTTAATAATGCTTTGTACACGTGTCTCCTGTTTATAGCATCCTACTACTACTACTAAGTAAAATGAAATATTGTTTGTATGTTACATATTATGCAATAAGAAATATATTTAATGTAAATAAGACTGAGAAAACAGTTATTTAAAACAAACAATCATAAAGTTAAATGATTTACGTACAGCATTATTTTTACTTTGAATTTAATTCAAGATATACAACAACATTATGCACTATAAAACTTATTTCGAAGAGCTAGCCTTATATATTATATAATCATTTAGACGATTATTCCGTTTTTTCACAAGTCTAGTATTTGCTATATAAATAATTAAAAAGCCGCAACTTTGTAAAGAATCAATGAGTGTTGCCTTTAAAAGGGGTTTTAATATGCATATTTTGACGTTCTTTTGAATTTCAGTGTTTATAATACCGCAGCGGTATGTAATGGCTATCATGGCACTATTCGCTATAGCCAATGCGTATACTATGCGAGTTTGTCTCAACCTGGCGATCACTCAAATGGTCAAAAAGAATGAAGCCGTCGAAGGAGATGCGAATTATGACCCTAATGCCTGTCCGAGCCGGGACGTCGTTACAAATACCACTATGACAGTCGCTGAATTTCTCATGAGGTCTACTAATGATGGTGATGTAAGTGGAGAATTATATCTTATCCTATTTAGTAAAGGTGTTGTCATCCGTGTTTGTTCTAAAAGGCGTGTTTGACAAAGAATATTTAAAATATTTTTCGATAAGGGTTCTGCGATGTGTGACCAACCTAAAATTTGCCTACGATAATAATGTCAAAAAATTTAAGAACTAGATATCAGTGCAATAATTTTTCATAAAATGTTATAACTTTTGTTTAAGCATTTTAACTAAACCATGTCTTATAGACTCGTGTTGAATTATCTAAATCCTAAACAAATATCAAAACAAGCCCAGGTATTGAAGTAGTGATAGATAAGATAAAACACACCGATATTAGGTAGTTACGTATGAGAGTTTAAACCACCCTCCACTATAGATATTTATCTCACACTTTGTGAGTTACCCCCAAGTGGAAAATGTCAATCAATCATTGCTTGAGATCAGATATTTATGAAGCGTTCGACTTTATATTATTTCTGCCCTATCTTAGCATCACAACTGATACGTGATGAATGAATATACAGTACTAGTTATACTTATACCAAGATGTATAACTTAAGATAAAACCTTCCCATAAATACCGTAAAGTGGACCGTAAGATCACTATGATTAACGTTATGATTAACGATAGGAAAACGTAGGCGTCAGTATAAACCTATTTTTAATTTGTAGACGGTAAAATTCGAATGGAGCGAGGCGACGCAAGGGTTAATACTTAGTTCATTTTACTATGGCTATGTGTTAACGCATTTACCAGGAGGCATGTTAGCGGAAAAATTTGGAGGAAAATGGGTTCTTGGATTGGGACTTCTGTCAACAGCAATATGCACGTTTATAACTCCATATGCCGCTAAAAGCGGAGGAGCTACTGCTCTTTTTATATTGAGAGCCGTCGAAGGACTTGGTGAAGTAAGTTCTTTATTACTATTATTGCATTTTAAGATAAGCATATTTTCCGATACTCAACTTAAATATTGTTACTTGGTTATTTCATATAAACCTTACTTTATGGATTGTAAATATACATAACATAGCTACAACTTTTTTCACTACATCCTATATATTAAATATATTTTTCAATTACAAAGCAATTATTTTTAAAGAAATTAAATTATATTGCCTTTTTAGGGCCCAACGATGCCAGCTCTAATGGCTATGGTATCTAAATGGGCGCCAAAAACAGAAAGAGCGCGGATCGGTGCAATTATATTCGGAGGTGCACAAATTGGAAACATTGGAGGTTCCTATTTCTCAGGTCTTATTATGCATGAAGGAAGCTGGGAAAATGTATTTTATCTCTTTGGTGGTTTTGGGCTTATTTGGTTTGTCATTTGGGTAAGTTCCTTGGAATGAAATAAGTTTCTGTTATAAAGTGCTCAACGATTACATGCAACAAATCAAAGGTAGTTTCGTAGAAGTACAATATATTTTCTAAGGGGAAGGAAAATTATAACAATTAATTGCTTAGGATTTTCTCTCAACTACACTATAATAATTAATATTCTAACAACAGTAGTACTTCTATTTATAATTTTGTATCGACAATTTAAGGCATTGTATTTTTCCAGAGCTTATTATGTTATAGTACACCAAATACACATCCTTTTATATCTGACAGCGAGAAGAAATTTTTAAATGAAAATGTTTCTGCGTTAATACACAGCGAGAAACAAAAATTGAATCCAGTGCCCTGGAAGGCATTGGTACGATCTGTACCCTTGTGGTGCTTGATTATTGCTGCTGTAAGTATATTGTATTTTCTTCGAACATTATTGGCTAAGCGAATTTGATTCGTGATATTCTCTTTCTTATGAAATTTAGAGGATTAGGAGGAACTGAGAACGAAACTATGAAATAAATTGTTTACAGATTGGACATGATTGGGGATACTTTACGATGATCACTGATTTGCCTAAATATATGACCGATGTATTGAAATTCAACATCAAATCTACCGGTATTCTGTCAGCCGCACCCTACATTTCCATGTGGATCGCATCGTTCTTCTTTGGACTCCTGTGTGACTTTTGTGTCAAGAGAGGCTACCACAGCATAAAGAATGCCAGAAAAATCTATACAACTATTGGTAATTATATGACTTATTTTATATATATCAATAGTGTCAGTAGTTTCCGTATTAAAAGACCATTTAAGGTCAGTACTGCCTGACAGTTTTGGAGGTAAATATTTGTGACCTTAACGTTTGAGGGTTTTCCATTGATGATAGCATTTGTTATCAGAAATTTTTCATTTGGTACTTACTATTTGTTGTTTTGCGGGCACATAATAAAACCTTGTTTCTATGAAGATACCGATTTAACGCATTAAGGTCATCTGTGACAATTTAATTTACAATGTGAGTTGGAAGTACATTGCAGGATATTTGTATTAACCCTACACAGTATTTCAATGTTTCCGTTCCTTTCCGTAAAACGCTTGCGTGGTTAGCATTCTGTCAGTCGTATTAAGTGTTTTATTACATTGGAAATAATTTTAAAATAACTTTGAAACAAATATTATTAAATTTTCACATCTAATCTTTATCTTCATTAAAAAAAATCATAAAACGAAAAATTACAATACATAATATAGGAGTTCAAATTGCTTAAGAATTAAAATAGGAGTTGAAATTCTGAAAAAAACTGTTACACATACCCGTACCGTTAACAATATACAGCAATGCCTTAAAGTACCAAATTTCGCTATAATCGGTAATACAGTCATATCGCAAGCACTCTCGGGATAAATAGGTCAACGGATACGCATTCCTTACTAAATCCGCTTGCACGTTGTTTTAGTGCTATCAACAAATGTCAACAAGTTTGTATCTACAACTATATAACTATAAATATAACAATATATTTTCAAAGAAATAGGTACACGTGCTTAATGTAATTGCTATTTAAAAAATAAAGCAATTGGATATGGTTTCAAAAATTCGATCGTTGCAACGACTTGGGTATAAAATTTTGACGTATATCAAGGTTAATGCAAATTAAGCGTTAAGAACTGTTTTATCAATATAGAAAGTACCGCCCTTGGAGCTAATGCAATGTTTAATTATTTTAGCTGCAACCGGACCGGGTATATGCATTATCATGGCTTCATACTCTGGTTGTGATACGACGTTAGCTGTCTTCTGGTTCATAGCAGCGATGACGCTCATGGGAGCCTACTATAGTGGTATGAAGATAAACGCTCTTGATATCACACCTAATTACGCTGGAACCACCACGGCGCTTGTGAATGGTATCGCTGCTATTTCTGGTATCATCTCACCATACCTGATTGGACTTCTCACTCCACAAGTAAGAGCATTAATAAATACACATAAGACTTAAAATCAAGTCGACGCTTTCCCAATCTTATGTAAGAAAGGTCATCTATGCTTAATACCCTAGATTGAGTTTATTTAATAGTGTTAAAATGTAAAGGCAACTAATTTAAACAGATAAAAATTATCAACCTCCATAAAGTCGGCATTTGCCAACGTATTGGAGTCTAAATACCTTTCGCGTCTATTGTTATTTTTCATTGAATTTTAAATTAAAATGAATTTGAATAGTAATTAACATTCTAAATAATTACATGGAAGTATCAGCAAGTAAACGTGTTATTTTTTTTAGTCTACGCTCAAGCAGTGGCGAATAGCGTTTTGGGTGTGCCTCGCTGTGCTCGTAGTCACAAACGTTATCTACTTGATATTTGCAAAAGGCGAGCAACTCTGGTGGGATGATGTCAAAAAGCACGGATACCCTGAGGGTTGGAAGCACGGACCATTGCCAGTTAGACAAAAGGACTCTGAAGAAACGGAAAATGAAGAAAAAGAAAAAGAAAACAGTAAAGAGAAAAATTAATGTCCTAAATGAATTGAACAAAGTGTAAATAGTATTTATTGACTAATTTAAGATTTTTGTTGCTATGGCTGTGCGCTGTTACCATATAAGTAGCATTTAACTACGGCGAAAGGCCATGAAATAAATTATTTTTTGACGTCCTCAAGAAGAGAAAAAGTCATGTATTCGATAGTGTTTTTCATGATAAGTATAACACGTTTTGTAAATTAAATAAATAAAAAATAAATAAACTTTGAGTTTTTCTTTTATTGCTTATTCTGGTGTTCTTGAGTTTTCATTAAATTTAACATTTAAATTCGAAAGGTTGCTAGGATGTATTGTATGTATGAAGGTTACTCGTTCACGAAGAAAGTACTTAAGCAATTTGAATATACATAGATGAAATCGCTTTGGGTAACTATAGTTACCCAATTTCACAGCTCTTGAGCGCTGCGGATAGCTAGAGTTACCTGGGGCCTAGTATGGTAAAACATGAAATTATAGACTATTAATTTTAGTTTATGGTCACAAAATCGATACTACATGATTCTAGAGGAACAACCATATCTAATGACATCAATTATAGATGTATTTCGTCTATGTTCAGTTTTAGTTTGTCATTAGAAGCGAACCGTGTTTTCGTGCAAAGTGTGTAGTGTTTTTTTGGATAAATGTGCCGTAAGTTTTTTACATGAAACCTATTTGATATTTTGTGTTAGTAGTATAGATGAGAGTTTTAACTTTATATAAAATTTATAGTTTTGATTATATTCGATCTAATAATCGAGGTATTTGTTTAAATAAACAGGTTTAAATAAATCGGTAAATACCGACGCTAGTGAAAATTTCCTTCGAGCATATTTAAGTAATAATTATGCCTCAATTTACCAGAATATAACTTAAAATAAGCAGACACCAGCGCTCAAGAACCGTGATATTTTTTGCGCACAGCGCTCGAGCGGCTAGGTAAATAATTAATTAATTTAAGAAATTCTCTATCCAGGTTTAAATTATTCACATATAAATTAGAAATAATATGAATACTTAACGCTATAACTTAGATACC